>BQNB010024826.1:0-60290 GCA_026074375.1 Tanacetum coccineum
ACCTTTATAGATCCATGATTGGCTCCATAATGTACTTGACTGCTTCTAGGCTTGATATTATGTTTGCAGTCTGGGCCTTTTGTATGCTTGAGTGTCCTTATTAGACCTGGAAGCCTACTTAGATAGTGACTATGCTGGAGCAAATCTTGACAGGAAATCCACAACAGGAGGTTGTTAATTTCTTGGCAAGAGACTTATTTCTTGGCAACGCAAAAAGCAGACAATTGTGGCTACTTCTACTACAGAGGCAGAATATGTTGCTGCTGCAAATTGCTATGGGCAAGTTCTATGGATACAAAATCAAATGTTAGACTATGGGTTCAATTTCATGAACACAAAGATCTACATTGGTAATGAAAGTACTATATGCATTGTAAAGAATATGTAGTTGATCTCCAAACCAAGGCATTTGATGTTACCAGGTTCCGGTTCTTGGTTGTTACTATTGGGATGATTAACCCATAAGCTGCATTAGCTAAGGGGAGGCAATATGATTTGTTGTACAGTTTATATGAAGTGTTTAGTGTGCAGAAGAATCTTGACCATAGTGATGAATTTCATGGAGTTATTTGGGTTTTAGAGAGTCATTGGAAAGAGATATAGATGGTACTGAAGAACTGTTGTTGCCAGACTTGTTCATTCTTTGGTTGACAAAAGTTAGTACCGACAGTGCAAAGTTAATATTGTTGGGCAAAGATAGTACCGCTATAAAGACATTGGAGAAAATACCGTCAAGGGTCTAAAGTGTAAATTGAAACGGTTTCTTTGATTTTGGGTTTGTTCAACCTATATAAACCCATCACAATTGCACAGTTTACTCATGTAAACTCTGTTAGGATCACATAAATGGATCCGAACAAAGAAGCTTCGGTCACTCGAAGATACAAGACAAAAGTCTAGCTCGAAAGACAATGTTAATTAATGTTTATTATGTATACGGGCCAAGATGTAAAAAGCCCAAAAAGAAAGCCCTCAAAGGCAAATCCTAGTTAGTATAAATACACCTAGTCTTAGTCAAAATTAGGTTAGCTACTTCATTATTATTTTTCATCTTAAGGGTTTGTAGCAACTCTAGTTTTCTTTCAATCAAAAGTTCTTTAATGTTTAATCTTTCATTGACATTGATCTTGTGATTTCATTCATGGAATGATCTAGGGATCCTACAGTTTCCAAGGACAAATGTTCAACCAAAGGAACCATAGCCTCAGCAAAGGATGAACGTTGCGCCACAACATTTTTCCTAATCCTTTCAACCCAAGAATTGGCAACACTTAAGGCAAATGACAAAGATGTTTCACCAAGAACCACTTGGTCTTTAGGGCGGTGAATCGGAAGCGTCAACTGCTCAACATCAGGCTGCAACTCACTCATTCTAGGAGCATCAGTAAGGGGGCCCTCCAGGTGAAGTAAATTCATAACATCCTCAACACTTGCATCCTTATGAGAGCTCAGGTTGGCAATTAAAGAGAAATCCACCTCACGGAGCCTTTAGAGGGCGGACTTATAATCCGCTTCCGCAGCAGGATTATAAGCAACAACATCCGCCAAACTCCTAACTACCTTCCCGTGGTCAATGCCAGTCGACAATCCACTTTGCATTCCCTTCTCAATAGCACGGCTGATAGCTGACCCCAAAGCTGTAAGATATTCAGGCGTTTAAACACTTAACAATAGCAAGCTTCAAGCTGCGGGTCAATAGCCACCTCCGGCCAAATATAGTGGTAAGGAGGTGAGGATAAAACTTCTCCTCCAGATGAAAAGCCATCTCTAAAAGATCGGCATCCAGCTTCGCCACCTTATCATTGACAATATTCATTTGAGCATCTTGAAACTCTTTAATCTGCTCCTTCAACCGCTCATACCTCGAAACCTGATCACGAAGGTTGGAACATGTAATCTCCAACACATGCACCTACAATAATAAGAGTATAAAACAGACAAGGAACAAGGAAGAAGAGTATATAAGGAAGGAATTTAAGTCTCGGGGTACATACCTAATCCATAAGACCGTCATTCTGAGACTCAAGGGAAGACACAACAACGTTAAGATCCTTAAGCTCAAGTACTTGGTAGAAACTGAAGATTGGAGCTCTGTGATTTTCCCATTAAGGGAATCCCTTTCATTCTTAAGAGCAACATTTGTCCGTTTCAGAGCATATAATTCATCCGCACACACCTTTTCCGCGGCCTCGGCGGCAGAAACCTGAACACGGAGACGAATAGCCTCCGTAGCTTCGGCTTCCTTGAGCAATAGCCTAGCCTTCAAGTTCTCAATCTCATCATCTCTGGCCTTCAACAAATCAGCTTGTTTTTTACACTCCGATTCCAACCTACTCCTCTCACTAAGACAATACTCAGTCCGCATTCTAACATCCGCATTCAGGAAAGCTTGACGAGCGATCCCAATGTTGAACTCCGTAAAAAATGATGATAGTCCATTTCACGGATCTGAGAGAACAACGCGGGAGG
Source organism: Tanacetum coccineum (assembly GCA_026074375.1). NCBI lineage: Eukaryota > Viridiplantae > Streptophyta > Magnoliopsida > Asterales > Asteraceae > Tanacetum > Tanacetum coccineum. The sequence goes on from BQNB010024826.1 coordinate 2,470, forward strand.
GGCCAAGTGATCAACAAACTCCTTGGAAACATCATAATCATCCAAAAGAGAGTCATTCAACACATTCTATTGTGGAACAAAGACTTGGTGGAGAGTCTCAGTATTCAACTCTCAAGAGCCCATCAAAAGATCTTGTTTAGCAGAATAAGAGGGGCCCGAAGTATCTGCTCTCACTGTCTCCGTGAAGTTAGAGTCATGAAACATGGAAGCATGAACCGAAGAAGTAATCTTGGTACCCGTCTCTGGAACCGGAACAGAATGAGCACTGACAGCATGGGAGGTAACCACGGCCTCGGTCGTCACCAGAGGAAGAACAGCAGACCTGCTAACAAAATCAACTTCAGCTCCAGAAGCATTTGTACTAGAGTGGTGGGAAGAATATGAAGAGATAACGAACCTCTCAGATGGACCAACGGTACGGAGATTGAGCCCGGTAATAGAATCAGTAGGATCACCACCCTCACGCTCCGGCGTGGCAGATACCGAAGAAGTAATATAAGGGTAGGGTTGCCACGGCCTCGACACCAACCTCAACATTCAGAATGCTACTCGCGAATAGCTCTTTGAGGACAGACGGGGATTTACCGCCAGTAGCAATTCCACTAGGAGTTCCGTGATCCCCCCTTAGTTTCTTGGGAGGGTGGGAAGAACCACCAACATCCGTAGCTGCTGGCCTTTTCTTGTGTGGATGTTTGGGCCTTTCAGCAGTCACGTTCTCAGCAGAAACATCCTCAACAACCGTGACCGATTCAATCTCAGCAGGGTGACCGCCACCAGCAGCGGAATCCTCTTGATCCGGTTTGCCACCCTTATCAAACAACTTGTCTACGCTAGCCTCCAACTCACCTTCAGAGCGGGCTGGCGCGACCGGTAGGAGCGAAACCACACGCCCTACGGTAGAATCCAGAAGCCTCCTTTCCCCCTCAGCACGCTCCCTCTCAACAATCTTTACCTTTGTAGGATCCACAACATGGATAAAAGCAAACAAATCCATCTCTGCATAAACAAACAAATAAGTTAAAAGCGGAACCAAAAACTACAGGGAAAACAATGTATAGTGACAAACACCCACCCGCTCCGTCATCATAAAGAAACCTGGGATAAGTATCCTCATCCAGAGTGTAATAACGACTCATCCCGACCAAATAAAGGAAGGGCTCCGGAAACTTCCGAAACGGAGCCGGATGTGCAACAAGGACAGCATAATCGTCCGCGTTAAACTCAGTTGACTTAGGAAAAGGGTCTCTAGAGACGTTCTTATCGGTATGCCATGGAAAGGAAGCCAGACAAGCAAAAGAGTCGACCCAGATGAAGTGGTCATTCCAGTGTTTAAGTGAATCTAGGGGTTTGGTATAACATACGGCGTCACTATCAGAACGTTTACTAAAAGACATCCACCCCTTGTTTTTAGAATTTACGTAAAAACAAGGGAACAACCCAACCGTTGGTTCAATGCTATGAGCACGACATAAGATCTCGAAGTGAGAAACTTTGGTTGCCGCAATAACAGAAAGTTGGGACAGATTGATGCGAAAATGCCTAAGCACATTAACAAGGAAAGTAGAAAGAGGTAATCGGAAGTTGGCATACTCAAAGAATCTGGTATAAACACCAATCTTCCCAACAAGCATTTCATGTATCATTTGGTTAGGACTAGGTAATTGCGGATGGACATCCTCGGGAATATGAAACTTATGACAAAAAAAGTCAAGACCTTTTTGAGTAAGAACAGACTTAATATCTGTAATATTACTCATGATGAAAATAAGAAAGGATCAAAGCCTAACCTGAAAGTCTAAAGGTTCTTTGAAGAAGGGCACAACGCAGAGGAAACAGTTAAAAAGCTTGAAGAATTCTTAACAATGGCGATAATGGTGGGAGAAGAGGAAAAGGAAACAGTGAAAACTGAGTCGTGTATTTATACCCATGGTATATTTAATTCAAAATAATCCTAGATAGGTACACGTGTCCATGACGTCCGAGTCAACGGATAGGATTGAAAGTAAAAAATAGTGATGACAGTTAGACAAGTGGACCACACAGTCAAATCAGTCAGAAGACGAAAGGCCAAAAAGAGTCCACGTCTCACACGCTTCACCTAACAGGTACAAGGAAACGTCACGGAGAAGCAAATAGCCGCGAAAGAAGCGGAACTATCGCGAAACCTTAGAATAGTAACATTTACCGTACGAAACAAGCAACGTTGCACGCAATAAACGAACTAGACTGGGGGGACTTGATAACGTATAGTACGAATGGCAGGCCTATTGGGCTTAATTCGTACTATACACATTTGGGCCCAGGCCCAACACAACAAAACATACGAGCCGCCACTAAGCCTAGAGATAAGCTGGCTACGGCCCAGATGTCTCAAGACGCACGCATATAAGATACTTCCGCAACACGTGTGCGAAAGGTGATCTGTGTCCGCAACCACGATTGCATGCGGATCCTTGCCCGACAAGGGTCCTACTCTAGCCACTAACAATCATAAGCGAAATACTAGAAAAACCTAGTATTGGGCTCACCTATAAAAGGGGATCTTTGACATCCTAAAAGGTACGATTTCCTAATTCACATTTACACACATATGCTCTGACATTCTCTGACAACATGGTTTCTTACTCTCATGCCAAAGCTTAATCGTGGGGTCCGTCCCCAAGGTAAGGCTAACGGCTTATTTTCATTTGTGCATGAAATCGCTTCATCACTTGATTTAGTACAAGATCTACTCTATTAATAGTTTATTGGCCCAACCCAATAAACGTCCCAGATCCATATCATATCCCGTCACACTTTTTGTACTAACAGCAAACGTGAAAATAACTCAGATTGTTGTGTCCAGGGTAAGTTCTATACCACGTACACATGCTCGCCTCTAGTGACGGGTGGTACTAAAGATACTGGCTACACTTACACTTAACAGTTTCCAAAAGGGTGGTGATAGTGGTGGTCCATCAGCGTGTGACGAACACTACCACTCGGATGACACACCAGTTGTTGCCCTATCAACTGGATGGTACAATGGAGGGTATTGGGAATTATACATTCTTGACTTAGTACCGTTAGTTATATACTTAGTACCGCTAGTTATAATTAGTACTGACAGTACAAAATGTTAAGTACTGCTCAGATAGTTAGTACCGTTAGAATAAATTAGTTAGTACCGTTTAAGAGATATGCATGAGTTATTATAGGAAAATATATGCATGATCTTTTACGTGTTTTGTAAGTCAAGATTAGGGTTTTCCTTGGTGTATAAAAGGAACCCTTACGGCATAGTTAGAGATATGAGTTCATTGCCAATCTCATAGTTAGCAATCAATACAAAAAATTTAGTTATCAATATTCATTGTTCTTCTTTGCATTATAAGTTAGATTCCGCATAACTTATAGTGTTCTTAATCATTGTTTCTCCTGTAGTTTGTGTGAATCTATTCATATTAGCTACAACCCTTAACAAGGTAGTAAGATCTATATTCAAAGGGATCTACAAGTGGTATCAGAGCCTGTAGAGAAACTCTGAGTAAGAAGAACAAAAACCAATTATAATCCTCTATCTTACAAAGCAATTCAATAGCTGGATCAGAAGATGATATTCCACCACCACCACCACCATCACAAACACCAACACAACAAACTCCTCACACTGTTTCAACCATCAAACTTCCTATTCTCAATAAGGGAGAATATGACATATGGGCCATGAAAATGGAACATTATTTGGCCTATACAGACTATCCTATCTGGGAAGTTATTCAAAGAGGAAATGGTCCCGTAAGTGTCTCAACTGATACAAATGGTTTAATAAAGGTTCTGCCTCCTAAGACTGCAGAGGAAATTTTAGCAAGAGAAAGAGAAAGAAAAGCAAGGACCACTTTCCTTATGGCTTTACCAAAAGATCATCTTGCTAAATTTCATAAAATGACTGATGCTAAAGAGATATGGGAAGCTATCAAATCTAGATTTGGTGGAAATGATGAATCAAAGAAGATGCAGAAGTATATTCTAAAGCAATAGTTTGAAGGCTTCTCTGTATCAAACTCAGAAGGGCTACACAAAGGCTATGACAGGTTTCAGAGTCTTCTGAGTCAACTAGAGGTTCATGGTGCAGGCATCTCAACTGAAGATGCAAATTAGAAATTCCTTAGGTCTCTACCTTCTGCCTGGTCTCAAGTTTCCTTAATCATGAGGACCAAGCCAGGAGTGGACAGTCTCAGTTTTGTTGATTTGTATAATAATCTTAGAGTCTTTAAGTCTGATGTTAAAGGCTCTACTGCATCATCCTCTAGCACACAAAATGTGGCATTCATTTCAGAAAACACTAGCAGTACTAATGATGTTAGTACCGCTTATGGTATTTCTAACTCTTTTGGTCATAACTCACAAAATGAACATACTTCATCATACTCCTTACTTGCAAATCAATCCAGTTGTCCACAATTGGATCATGAGGATCTGGAATAGCTTGATGAGTTTGATTTAGAAGAAATGGACTTGAAATGGCAGGTAGCCATGATTTCCATGAGAATGAAAAAGTTCTACAAAAAGACAGGTAGAAAGCTACAATTTGATGCCAAGGAACCGGTTGGTTTTGACAAAACCAAAGTCGAGTGCTATAGTTGTCACAAGACAGGGCATTTTGCTAGAGAGTGCAGATCCAAGGGGAATCAAGATAGTAGGAGGAGAGATACTTGGAACACTGGGAATAAGGATAAAGAAAATGGGAGAAGATCTGGTAAACAGGAGGACTCTAAAGCTTTGGTGACTCTTGATGGAGAAGGTGTTGATTAGACCAGTCACTCAGAAGATGAACAAGAGAACTATGCTTTGATGGCTTGCAGCAGTTTAGGCTCAGACACAGAGGTAACTTCTTGTTCCAAAGAATGTAAAGAGTCTTATGCTAAACTTAAAAAATTGTATGATGAACAGAGGGAACAACTTGGAGATGCCAGTATAGAAATACAGGCATATACTCAAGCTTTAAAGAAAGTTGAAGCACAATTAGTTGCTCATCAACAAAGTCAACTTTGGTATGAGGAAAAGATAAGGTTTATGAAAATTGACTTAGATGATAAAACTGATGTCCTTACATACCATAAGAAACTATTGGCAGAAGCTGAAAAAGAAAAAGAAGATTTAAAAGCTAAAGTAGAAAAATGGCACAACTCTTCTAAAAATCTTAATATTTTGCTAAATAGTCAGATGAGTGCTAAGGATAAGGCTGGGCTTGGGTATGGTGATCAAATGAATAAAAGTGTTTTAAGTTATGAAAATGAAGTTTTCCAAAGTGTGTTTGTCAGTAGGACAAGTGATATAGAAGATAGTCCTGTGAATGATAGATATGCAGAGGGGATGCATGCAGTTCCCCCTCCAATGACAGGGATCTACATCCCTTCTGGACCTGATAAAGAAATAGATGACTCACAATTTACATATGGTCCAAAGCAATCTAAACCTAGTGAATCTGATGCTAGAAGCAGTGACTTTAATTCTTATAAATCCAATTGTAGTGAAGAAACACATGAATCTATGCCTGAACCAGTTGTCAATGAACCCAAAGTAGTAAGTGAACCTAAAGTTTGGTCTGATGCTCCTATCATTGAGGAGTATGAATCAGATAGTGAAGATGAACATGTGTATTTACCCACAAAAGAATAGGAAACACCTAGTTTTGCTTTTATTAATACTGTTAAGCATGTAAAAACTCACAGGCAAACTGTTAAAGAACAAAGCACATGTAGTCAGAGTCCTAAACCTGACAAGAAGGATTGTAGTGGTTTAATGTCAAAAAAACTAGGTTTGAGATATGGGTATACCAAAAAGGCATGTTTTGTATGTGGAAGCTTTAGCCATCTTATTAGAGATTGTGATTTCCATGAGAAAAGGATGGCTAAACAAGCTGAATTAAACAATGGGATGAGTAAGGGGTCTAGTCAAAGGGAGTTTAGGCTAGTATGGAACAATGTGCAAAGAGTGAATCATCAAAACAAATTTGGTCCAAATGCAGTACTAACTAGAACTGGCAAGATTCAAGTTAATACTGCTAGAACTAGCGGTACTAACACAGTTAATACTGCTAGGCATAGTTTTAACAGTCAGACAGTACCAATTAATGCTGCTAGAAAAGTTAATACTGTTAAGCCTATTATGAATAATGCTAGACCAAAAGTTGTCTTTCATAAATCTGTTTTACCTTTTAGAAAGTCATTTAATAGAACAACAGCACTTAGAACAAATTTTTCAAAACAAAAGGTTAATACTGGTGAGGTAAATGTTGTTAGTGTTGTTAAGGGAAAAAGGAAAACTGCTATTAAGTCCTCAGCAGGTTGTAATTGTAGACCCAAAAGACATTACTGGAACCAAGTCTCCAAATACAATGGTGGATCAAGTCTTAGAAATTGTTTCACTTTCAAAGATCCACTAGGCAGACTCAAGCCCAAACAGGCTTGGGTCCCTAAGAGAATCTAATCTCTTTTATTTAATGTGTAGGATTATCCATAAAGAACTTTACAGAACAAAGGGATTGTTGATAGTGGATGTTCTAGGCATATGACTGGAAATAAGGCCTACCTTGCTGAATATCAAGACTTTAATGGTGGCCCTGTTGCTTTTGGACGAAGTAAAGGTTACATAACTGATAAAGGTAAAATAAAAACAGGAAATTTAGATTTTGAGGATGTATGCTTTGTGAAAAACTACAGCATTTCAATCTCTTTTTTGTGTCACAAATGTGTACAAGAAAAACAAGCTTCTTTTCACTAACTCTGAAGGTCTTGTTGTGTCTCCTGAATTTAAGTTACCTGATGAAAATCAAGTCTTACTTAGAATCCCCAAACAAAACAATATGTACAATTTCAATCTAGAGAACATTGTTCCTTCTGGAGGTTTAGCCTGTTTAATTGCAAAGGCCACAATTGATGAATCTAACAAATGGCATAGGAGGTTGGGTCATGTTAACTTTAAAAACTTAAACAAACTTGTGAAGGGAAACCTTGTAAGAGGTTTACCTTCAAAAAAATTTCAAAATGACCATACTTGTGTTGCTTGTCAAAAAGGAAAGCAACACAAGGCCTCCTGTAAGGCTAAATCAGTGAGCTCTATTAGTCAGCCCTTACAGCTTTTGCATATGGATTTATTTAGACCTACATTTGTAAGGAGCTTAAACCATAAGACTTATTGCCTGGTTATCACTGATGATTTTAGCAGGTTTAGTTAGGTGTTCTTCTTAAGAACTAAGGATGAAACTAGTGGAATCCTTAAGGACTTTATAAGACAAATTGAGAACCAATTAAATCAAAAAGTTAAATCTATTAGATGTGATAATGGTACATAATTTAAGAACAGGGATTTTATTGAATTCTGTGGGTCAAAAGGGATCAAGAGGGAATACAGTAATGCCAGAACTCCACAACAAAATGGAGTTGCTGAAAGAAAGAACAGGACCCTTATTGAGGCTGCTAGAACTATGCTAGCAGATTCATTTTTACCTAACACTATTTAGGTTGAAGCAGTTAGTACTGCTTGTTATGTCCTTAATAGGGTATTAGTGACCAAGCCTCAAAATAAGACACCTTATGAACTTATAACTGGTAAAATACCAATCATAAGCTATATAAGACCTTTTGGGTGCCATGTGACCATCTTGAATACCATTGACCACCTGGGCAAGTTTGATGGGAAATTAGATGAAGATTTTTAGTAGGGTATTCTTTACAAAGCAAGGCTTTTGGGGTATACAATTTAGAAACCAAGAGAGTTAAAGAAAACCTACACATAACCTTCTTAGAAAATAAACCAAATGTTGCAGAGAAAGGACCAACTTGGCTATTTGATCTTGATTATTTAACTGATTCAATGAATTATCAACCTTTGAGATTAGAGCATCAAGCTAACTTAATATCACACATTAAGTCCTTGTTGTTTCATCTTTCTTCTTTTCTTCATATGTGGTTTTGTAATCATCAAATCTCAAATCTCAACAATCTTCCCCTATTTGATATTACAAAACAATCTTCATCTATGAAACAATCTTCAAAGCTTCCCCTTGACTTAAGATCTTCTTGTACATGTCACCACTCATAAATAAGCTGCAAACCATATATTCTTTGTTCTTCATTTTCTACCCTAAAAATCACATTTTGTTCTTGAAGAGCAGTGACTTTTTATGTTAGTTATGTGTTCTGAAAATCTAAGGCCTTAAAGTCAAGAATACGATCTGCCTCACTACGTCTCTCATTCATTTAAGAGATTTGCTCTTTCAACTTTTTAATCGCATTATCCTTTCATTTTGTTTATTTCAAAAACTGTGTCAAATTCAGGAGTATCCTGAGATGGTTGTGATTTGTTGTTTCCAAAACGTTCTTTAAGATTGCACTTGAGGAAATTTAAGACAAACCTACAGCTGGTAATTTAACCACTGCCACTTATGCATGCTGAGTGGGTGCCAGTGGCTGACTTCACAAATATCGAAACTGATGAAAATGTAAAACCTAATTCCCTCGCTCCCCCTCCTGCCCCCACCACCTCACGCTTCAACCTGCTCTTCCCCTTCACCTCTAATTCTTGAGATCCAAAATCCTGCCGTTCCCAACAAGTAGCAAAGAATTCCAAAAGTACTAGGAGCCCATGCATTTGTAAGATATATTCAAAAGCAAAGGAGAAAAAATCATAAGGATATCCAGCATTGTTTATATGCTTTAGATTCTGTCTCCCCAATGAACCCCAGACGAAATCTGAAGCACTTGAAGATGAAAGTTGGTTGATGCTATGCAGGAAGAACAGCAGCACTTCGCAAGCAATCAGCCAAGTAATGGAATCTAGTAGATTAGCCTTATACGAAAGAAGGACTATAGTCACAAATGGGTCTTACATAAATCAGCACGGATGAAAGAGGTTGTATTTGGTTCGCCACTCAGGCACGGTATGGTGCTCAAGGACCATAGGGCAAGATGAAGGGATAGATATAATAAGAGGTATTTTGCTCGCCTGTGGCTCGGCTATAAGCCATTAGTATCTTTATTAGCCTTTGCGTACATTATTGGGATACAATCCTATCCACTGGACGTGACACGTCGTCTTCCTGTAAGGCAAAAATGAGAGGAGGTATATGTGTCACAACCTCCAGCATTATAGATCCTAAGTATCCTAAGAAGTCTACAAAGTGTAAAAGCTCTATAATGTTACACAAATCCTCCTAAGCCGGTATGCTACTTTATCTACTTTCCTTTGTTGAAGAGTAGATACCTAGAGGAACTCTTGACAAAGACTCTTTCATTAAGAAGGACCAAATAATATCCTTGTTCGTACACGATATGTGGATGCATCTTAGTCTTTAGTTCTCCAAAGCGATCTTGGTTGTTGCTGACTAGACGACCTTGATCTACAGTATATTTTCCAAGTAGTTCTATGGGAGCGCTCACCTTCTTCTGGATTACACAGTCCACCCGAAAGCAGATGGTACTCTTAATCAGTCCAGGAAAGTAATGTAGCAGAAATCCTGAAAAAAATTTTAATTTTGTCATTGTAAAGACATGCAAGACCACCAATAGCGACCCCCAGCCATATATCCAAGGATGAGGACGCTAGTGATGATAGAAGATACACCATTAACTCAACGCCTGATTGGCCTCTTTACTGTACTTGACCTGCTTCTCGGACTGATATTAAATAAGTTTGGATAGTTCTGTGCTTGTTTCTAGGTTTATCAGGCACACTCTACTCTAACAACCCATCACCCACCAACCCCACAACCCAAGACCTTTACATCTAAATGATTAAAGAGAATCTTTAGGTATCTAAAAAGGCAAACAACCTAACCTCACTCCCTCACTCCCCCCTAACTACCAAACACTCGTACACCAACAAAACATATAAAACTTAACAAGGGTCCTTTGGTATCCTATAAGTGTGTCCACATTTGACTGGAAGCCTACCTCAGATAGTGACTATTCGAAGACAAAACTTTGACAAATAAAACACAACAGGAGGTTTGATTAATTTCTTGGCAGAAGACCTTAATTTCTTGGGAATGCACAAAGCAGCCAATTGTGGCTACTTCTACTACAGAGCATAATATGTTGCTGCTGCAAATTTCTGTCGGCCACAGTTTTGTCGCGACTATCAACAAACATCACAAATCCGCGTTCAAGCAACTATCGGGTTCAATTTCATGAACCACAAAGACCTATACATTGATAAGAAAGTACTATATGAACATTGTAAAGCCTCTAGTATTTACACCAAAACAACGCCTATTTCTATTAGAGCCCCCTTCCAAAAAGGGAGCTATCTGAAAAAATTCTTATCCAGGAGCATAACCAAACACACTGCAGCCAATGTGCTGATCTTCCAACCAAGGGCATTTTATTAGCCGTAACCAGTAATTGATTGTACCCTCATAGTTACTGATCCCCCCCTCCGCATGTCCAAAATCACCTGGGAAGGCAAAAAGTCATAGATGACCAGAATATTCAGCCGAGAATCCGTGATGCAGCCGCATACTAGACCAAAGTTGATAATTATTCATGAAGAACAAAGTGGGTATAACGCGCTGTCCAAATTCCCGCGCACACTCATGGGTCCATCCTCCCAGTCATGCCCTCCAATATCAAAATTTAGGATAGCCCCACGATAGTACCCGCCAGTCCCCCGAAAAACCCGTAGGTGCCACTGTCAACGACCCTCACTCACGACGATGTCTCACCACCCTCCCCGGGACTCACGATACCCAATCACCCTTAAACTCAACTCACAACGTAAACAACCCCACACACCCCCCCACACCCAATCCCAAAAAACCCACACGACAACACACACGCCATACACCTCAATCCTCACAACCCACCACACACCCACTCCTACGCACACAAATACAACAACCAAGTTATGTTCTAGAATCAAAGCCCTAAACCCACCAAGACGCAAACAAGGAAAGCCTAAATGGAATACAGAGTTTCCAGCGAAAAACAGCAAACCTCCTAACTGCTAAGCACCCCTTCACTATGCTCTCACTTGTAAAGTCATGTAGTCCTTTACTACCTTTGTTGAACTTTTGGATGTTTGCCTTAAAACCAAACTAAACAACAATGAACGGTGTATCTTACTTGCCAAAGTAGCTGGCAAGCTGTGTCATCACAGAGGACAACAATCAAAGTGATCTTCTTTATTGAGTGATGCAGAAAAGTCTAGATTCCTCTCTGCCACATCCTGCTACTAATGGAATTCAGCTATGACGGAATGCGGGGTCCCTACCTGACTTACCTTACTAACCCAGCCATTTATTTACCCCCAGTAAAGATTTGCATTTTCCACCCAACATCACTGCTCCGATCTCATCCCTCGCTCATCTTGGGCTTCCCATTCCCACCTAATAAAGCCACTATCAGAAATAGCAACACCACTAAACCGAAAAAGAAAATAATCAACATATAAATATTAAAGGTAATAAGCGACACTTAGGCTGCCACGCCCCCGTTTTGATACATACACCCCTCATACAAACAGACAATATATTTGCACCCCGTTCTCCAGAAAGTCATGAGCCCTACCCCACATATCCCAAATAAAGCTAAAACAGAAAAGAAAATACTCTCAAACCACACCCACACCCCCAACCCTTCTCGTCGTCCGGCCCACGCTCAGCGAAAAACCTATTACAAGAAAACGTCACAACCACTCTCCACAGGTATTCCAGGGTCCCCCAGCCCCATCATATTCGCCGTATATCATCCACCCCGACAGCAACTAAACTGATACCATAACAAACTTTTATCTTAGCATCCAAGATGACGCATCATACCCAACCACACCAAACCAAACTCCCTCACAATAATATCAGAAATAGTAATGTATAATCCCCAAAACTGAGATGCCCAAAACAGGTGAAAATAGAATACCCCACCAGTCACAGACAGCTTAGTTAGAACTACATCGGCATTTCATAGAGGTTATAGACAAAAAATCTATCACAGAATCACAAGGCTGGTTACCCACATCTGGCCCTTATTGTTCACTGTTCAGCCGAGTTCTCGTACCCCCCACAACAAACCCTCATTAGCTGACATAACATCACCTATAGCAAGATTTGAGTCCCCAGAATCAAACCCATCATCAATCATCAAAAAGAAGAAACACTTCTTAAAGAAGCCTCAGAGATAGACACAGGCATCCCAAGCTACTTATGCAAAATAAACCTAACAATGTATAGATAAGCATAGGAATTAGCAAACATCCAAAACTGTTATACAACAAAAGTAGAAAAAAGACTTACATACATACAGTGAGAGCATAGATGAATGGAGCTATCGCGTAAGTCAAATCTTGATAAACAACAAGAAACTCTGTATTCCCATACGTCTTTTCCAAGTAAGAGCGACCATGTTGTGTTTAGGGCATGATTCAAGAACAACCATGGTTGTAGAATTTGTGATCGTCCGTAAGCGGAGAGCTTAGGGTATTTGACGACGGAGAGTAATTGAGAGAGATTACGAAGTGAATTTTGCAATTGAAAGGGTTTATATAGGTTAAAAATAAACCAAAGAGCGAAGAAACCGTTTCAATTTACACTTAGACCCTTGGCGGTATTTCTCCCAACAGTCATTGATAAAGCGGTACTATCCCCCCCCCCCCTATTTGCCACAACGGTATTAAACTTTGTACTGTCGGGTACTACAACTATTATGACAACCAAGAAAAATGAACAAGTCTGCAATAAACCGTTCTCATTACCATCTATATCTCCCCCTTTCCCATGACTCTCTCAAACCCTTATGTACCTTCATGAAAATTATCACTATGGCAAGATTCTTCTGACCGCTGAACACTTCATACAAACTGTACAACAAATCATATTAGCCGTCCCCCTAAGCAAATGCAAAGCTTATGGTTGATCCATCCTAATAAGTAACAACCAAGAACTGGAACTCTAGACAAAAAATTGCCTTGTTGGAAGATCAGCTACCAAGTCATCAGTGTGTAGTTTTTTAGCACCTGGAAAAGTTTCTTCTCATAAGCAAACCCTTATGAATAGGTTCCTAATAAGCAATATGCATTGTTTAGGAGTATGAAATCACAAGATTCTTTACAATGATATAGTACTTTCATTAACATATGATAGAATCTATGTGTTCATGACATTGAACCCCTCGACCTAACAGTTTGATTTTGCCTCCCCAAAACATTGCCCACAAGAAACTTGCAGCACAACATATACTGCCTCTGAAGAGAACTAGCCAATCAATTGTCTGCTTTATAGCAATGCCAAGAAATAAGTTTGACTGTCCAACGCCATTAACACCTCCTGTTGTGGATATTCCTGTCAAGATTTGCTTCAGCATCGTACACCTATCTGAGAGGCTCCAGATCACATGTGAGACAACGACTAGGAAACCAAAGGCTAGTTATAGGTTTGCCTTTTAGATACCTAAAGGATTCTCTTTACCATCATTTAGAAGTACGTGTCTATAGGAGAGACCTGAAAACCAAGAACAAGCACAGTCTATCAAACATAATATCAGGCCGAAAGCAGACAGAACATAAAAGAGACCAATACAATGGATATAAAGGTGTACAACCACATCACTAAAGCTTCCACATCCATACTAAAGGCTTCTGTGTCTCCAATTGGTGTACAAGCCAGTTCACTTTACACTGACAAAATAAAACTTTTTTTCAGGATTTCTGCAACATACTTAACCTGACTTTTATAACGATACCATGTCTTTCCTGTTTTGACTATGTAATCCAAGAAAGAAGGTGAGCTGCTCCCAAAGAACTCTTTCAGAAATCACTTTTCATCAAGGTCTCAAATTCATCACACCAAGATCTCTTTGTAGAACTAAAAATAATATCATCCACATAAACTTGTACTAACATGATATCATTTTTGTCCTCTTAAAGATAAATATTCTTGTCAATAGTTCCTCTTCTGTATCTACTCTTCAAAAAGAAAGTAGATAAAGTAGCATACCAGGCTTTGGGAGCTTGGTGTAAACCATAGAGAGCTTTTACTACTTTGTAGACCTTCTTAGGATACTTAGGATCTATAAAGCCTGGAGGTTGAGACACATATACCTCCTCATCAATTTTGCCATACAGGAAGGCACTTTTCACATCCATTTGATAGACTATGAAACCCATGTAAGAAGCAAAGGCTAAAAAGATCCTAATGGCTTCAATCCTAGCCACAGGAGCAAAAACCTCATCATAATCTATCCCTTCCTCTTGCCTATGTCTCTAGCAACCACCTAGCCCTTAATTCTAACCACAGGATTTACACCTCTTTCATCCTTCTTATTCTGTAACCCATTTTGTTCCCAATTGCCTTTTCTATAAGGCAAATCTTACAAGAAGCCCAAACTTTCTGAATCTTGAATTGCAAGCGTTTTAGTCTCAATCCTTTGCCTTAGCAACAACCCAACTTTCATCTTCAGTGGCTTCAATATTTACTTCCTCTCCTGGTGTTCATTTTGAGAGACAAGAACAAGCAAAATAAACAATGCTGGAAATTCTTATGATTATTTTCTCCTTGTTGCTTTAGAATATACTAACAAAAGCAGGGCTCCAGAACTTTTTGGTCACTATTGCTCCTTGTATGAACTTGCCTGCGATATTTGGATCTCCAAGAATTAGAGTTGAAGGATGAATAGAGTTAATCCTTATTGGGTAATAGGAATAACATTACAACAGTTTTCTAATTTGTGAAAGTCCAGCCACTACAGCACCCATCACCATCATAAGAATGCATGTGTTAAAAAAATCACCAGCAGTAGAAATGTCATAAATTTCCTCAAGCTGCCAGGTAATTTACTCTGATCATCTTGGTCAGTATTGGTTAGATCAGTGAAGGATAGTCCACCATAAGGACTGGCAGTACTAACTGGTGTGCTAGCAGTATTAACTATGTTAGTACTGCTAGCTTTAGCAGCTCCTGCTTAAAGAAGTAAATCCTCATATCTTGGGGCTAAAACGTCCTATTCCTGTAGCTAAAGCTTCCGCTGCATCCATTAGCATCCTTTCTTGTCTATTAAAGTCTTTCAAGCTCATTCCCAAACAAAGCACTTGATCTCCTTATCTATCTCGCGTCGCATTTGTCTTTAACTCACGATAGTTTGTTAGGACTCTTCCCCCTGTAATCTTTGCTTTATTGAGTTCATTGCCTGTTGAAGTATAATTAAGAAGACCCTATTGGCAGAAACAAAGAAGATCCAGAGCAGATTCAACATCTAAATTCAGACCACACCTTGCCCTCCCTCACTTACCTCTTCTGTCCCTAAAACTCTTGATTAGCTATCAATTGGATCATCATGTATTTAAGCATGATTAATCTGATCTTACAGCTATGCATAATTCATTGGAAACTCAGTGTAAATAAATCGAACTATCAAACCAACCAAGTCGGAAACCTTTCCCCTGCAACATTTGGTTTATTTTCCTAAAAAGGTTATGTGCAGGTTTTTCCTTCAACTCTCTATGTTTCTAAAATTATATATCTCTAAAAGACCTTGCTTTGTAAAGAATACCCTACTAAAAACCTTCTTCTGACTTTTCCCCCCAACACACTATGCCCACGTGGACAAAGTTATACACTATGGTCCAAGGCAACCAACAACAAAGTACTAAAATAGCTTAAGAAGGTAATTAACCAGAAAAATAGTACATAAGGTGTCTTATTTGTGAGGCCTTGGACACTATACCCTATTAAGGACATAACAAGCCGTACAAACTGCTTCAGCCCAAAAAGAGATAGTAAAAACAGATATCAGTATAGCATCAGTTCTAGTCCAGCCTCAATCAGGGTACCAGTACTTACTTTCAAGCAACTATCCATTAATTAGATATGGGATTCAGGCAATAACTGTATTCCTCTGAACTATGATAACCCAATTGACCCACAAAAATTCAAGACAATCTCCCAGCTTCTAGAATTCTGAGTACAATTATCACATCTAATAGATTTAACTTTTTTGATTTAATTGGTTCTCAATTTGCGTCTCTATAAAGTCTTAAAGGATTCCACAAGTTTCATCCTTATTCTTAAAGAAGAACACCCAACAAAAACCTGTTGAAATCATCAGTTGATAACCAGCAATAAGTCTTATGGTTTTAAGCTCTTACTGATGTAGTCCAAGATAATATCCAATGCAAAAGCGTAAGGGGCTGACTAATAGAGCACACGATTTTGGGCCTACAAGAGGCCTTTGTTGCTTTCCTTTCTGACAACAGACACAAGTGTGGTCTTTTTGAAAAATCTTTGCAAGGTACCCCTCTTACCAGGAATTCCCTTGACCAGTTTGTTTAAGTTTTTAAATTTAACATGACCCAGACCTCCTAGCAATTTGTTTAATGATTCCCCCCAAATCAATTTGGCCTTTGCAATTAAATAGGCTAAACCTCCAAAGAACAATGTTTTCTAGATTGAAACCTGTCATATTGTTTTGTCTGGGGATGCTAAGTAAGACTTATTTTCATCAGGTAACTTTAAATTCCAAGAGACACAACAAGACATGTCAGAGTCAGTGAAAAGCAACTTTTTTCTCTTGTCCCCTATCCTGTGACCACCGCACCGAGCTTGAATGCTATCGTTTCTTTCCCCAAGCCACATCCCCAAAAAACTAACTTTACCTCCATGTATTTTAATTTAAACCTTGATTCCAGTAGTAACCTATAACATCCTCCAAAATCTACATGTGCCACCCCTATCCAAGCTTATGAAAATCCAGCACGGTAGCCGTTGTAAACCAGTCATGTGCCATGAACAATCCCTATCAACATCCTTTGTTTCTAATAAAGCTCTAGTGGATAATCCTGCACATTAAATAAAAGAGATAAGATTCCTTAGGGACCCAAGGCCTATTGGCTTGAGTCTGCCTAGTGGGCATCTTAGATAAATTAGCAAAGAATTCTAGGACTTGATCCACCAAAGAAATAGTAGACTATGGCTTAGTACAGTCCTTTTTGTTCTCACTCACCACCCGATTTTCTGATGCTTCCCACATTTCCCTATTTCCCCTCACCTCAAGCACTCAACTACATTTAACCTCACATATTCAACCTTTTTTTTAGAACAAAATTTGTTCTAAGTGCTGTTTGTGTATAATTAAAAAGTGCCAATCATTAATGGTTGTACAATGTTTTTTAATGAAAAATAGTTACTTTTTGCGAGTCATACATCTTATCACACAAACACTTTCAACCATACACATTCAATCTCTCCTGGCAAGCATTAGTCCTGCCTACTCCCCCTCTCAAAACCCTAACCAAACTCCTTATCAAGCCCGAGAACTAGTTAAAGATTATGTCTAGTCATACTAACATTGTTAGTACCGCTAAAAGTCTTTAGTAGTACTAAACCTGGAATTTTGCAGTTCAAGTTTAGTACTCGTCTTGTAGGAACAATATTATTTTTTATAGATTTCACCCCCTTCTTTGCCCACATTGTTCCAAAATGGTTTAATCTCCCCTTTGAAACCATTACCCCTTCAACCCTCTGTTTGTTTAGATTTCCACCTGTTTTAGCCAATCCTATTCTCATGAAAAATCACATCTTCTGAAAGAGACTAAGAACTTCCAATACAAAACAACTTTTGTAGTAAAACCCATATGCCCAAACCCAATTTTTTAGGATATTAAACCACTACAATCCTTTATGTCAGGTTTAGCTTAAGTGACTCTTACTACATGTGTTTGTTGTTTAATAACATTTTGCCCTAGGAGTTTTTTATAAGCTAAATAGTTATATCGCAAAAAACTAAGGTGTATCTGTCTTTGAGGGTAGAGACAGCCAGTCATATCTCAACTATCAGATTGAAATACAAGTAACAACCGAAAATTTTCAAAAATTTGAATGACTGTATTATTGAACCCTTTGACACTCTGAACATATAATACTTGTTGTGACATTGGGTCTCTTTATTCGCCACATACAAGCGCAATAAGGCTGTTGGCCTTTTTGGGTCGTCCCCGGTCCCTATTTTTTGGAGCCACAGGTTTACAACAGAAAGCAGTATACATGTCTTATACTTCCATTCTCCAACTGCTCGACTTATTCAACAAAACCGCGCGCCGCACAACTACAATAAATCCACTTTTCCACTATATTTACGGTGGGGACTTAGGATTTTCTTAATACGACCCGATGATGTCAAAACCTGACATTCTCGACCACCTTTTTATGTATTGAGTCTGAGTACCGTGTACCTATAAACATTCAGAAAGTGACTGAAATGGCCCTCGCATGATTTAGACACCGCGAACAGAGTTCAATTCAAATTCCTATACAATAAACGCTTTTTATTAAATAAATATATTTAATAAATTTAATTCATAATTTATATTCGAAAACGTTTATTGATAACGCGAATAAACGAGTTAGAAATTTATTTGTATTTTTATTTCGGACAAGGCGTAACCGGATCACCCTAAATAAATAACGAACATTTTATAAATGTTATAAAATATTTATGAAATAACAATGCAAATGACATACACATTTTTATCAGAAAAATGATTAGGAAAACAACTGACCAAGTTTCGTTAGCTTTCAGAATCACATATCCGTACGTCGACAACCCACACTCGTCCCCGCAACCACTTTTTACTCAAACTATATTAACCAAAGTTACATTTTTAACCCAAACTATTATTCACATTTACCCTTTCTTTTAAACCTTTTAATTATATAAATAAAAGTTTTATACATTTTATTCATTTTAACAAAAACATAAACACACTCTGTCATGAGAGTACTCTCTTCGTCTCTGCTCTCTCAGTTTTATCCATGCTGTGGGCGGGATCCGCCGACCAACGGCTGTCCGTCCGCCGGTGCCTGGATAAACTTCGGGCAAAAAAGGCCTCCTTGTACACATCGATGCCGATGGTATGATCGTTGATTCACCTATGGTCGCCGGCGTAGCCATGTTGATTCCGTCGGGCCGCCATGTGCTCAGTATTTTTCGTTCCGGGCCCTGCTTGGCCGCCGTTAGTTGCGACGCTGAGGAGTACGACAGCCAATCCACCAAAAGGGCGTTCGGTGTATATTGCACTAGGGTCCATTTGGTGTTACCCGGTAACCAACAAAAAGGGGTGTACGTAGGGTGGTTATTCCCATCCCCGAGACCACCACTAAAGGGTGGTGATCGTCATGAACCACCGCCGCCTACCAATAAGCCGCACCCTGGCGGAGCCGGCGTCGTGGTGGTAATGCTACGTTTTAGTTTTTTTCATTTTAAAAAAACTGCATACTTTTAGCTTTTTGTTAACTTACACAATAGAAGGTGTTATGGTGTTGGTTTAGAGTCCGACACCACAGAGGTGCGTTCGGTGAGGCGTGGCACAGCCCCAGAAAGGGTGCGTTTTGCTATTACATACCGCAACTATGGGTGTTTGGTTTAGTAAAAATGATTAAGGGAGGCGTTTGGTTGTTGATAGCAAATTCACAAGGGTGCGTTTGGCTGTTAATAACAGCACCAAGAGGGTTGCTTTGATCTGAGTTTCAAGTGAATAGGTGCGTTATTGGGTTAGCAGGAAACCGTTTAAGGTGTGCGTTTGGGTTACACTACAGCAGCAACCACACGTATCTCATTGTTGAGTTTATGGATCTCAGCCGACCAAACACGGAAAGGGGTACATTAGTTTCGACAGAAAAGAATCAGCAAATAAGGGATGATTGAGTCTTCTATCGGAACATGCCACAACTACCAGGTTGTGTTACTAAGGCTTACGCAAACAGATGAAAACGCTATCAAAGTGCGTGTTTGGCGTCGTTAACTACGTTTCTCAAAAAGTAAGGGTGCGCCTATTCCGGGCATCAATACAACAAATTACTAAAATGCAAAAAATATCCCCCTCCAATGATTAAATCTCAAATAATATCAAAAAACGGACCCCATGTGGCTGACCAACAAAAAAATGCGGTTCAAAACTACAATCGTGCAACAGTCTTCTATCTATTTCTCTCGGCCTATATCCCCCATTCTATCACATTAGTACCCTAAACGGCGTATAAAATGAAAATAACGCAATAAAACCGATAAATGCAACTTGAATTACTAGGATAACTTTCTATAATTTGATTTGGAAAAGTAAGATATGCAACAAAGTCTATTCGCCATGGATCGTTATAATAAACTTGAATGCATGACAAATTTATATAAAATTCTAAATATAGTACTGTATTTATCCTCCAACACCCAGATTATTTTCGAACCCGGAAAAAGAAACTACGTATTATATCTCTTATCAAGATCTCTTCCTTTTATTCTCGCCCTACACCCGCCCAACATAACACAAAACTATCTCTTTATCCTGAGGACAGACTAAGTGTTGGACACGACCCGTCGAGGACTACAAAATATAAATTTATAAAAAAATAATTAATATATTATAAATGCGTCGCTAAAGATAAACAAAATAATATAGTTGAAAAACTCATTTAAACCCCACGTAAACCCCACCTTGGACACACTAAACACATACGAATAACGGTAACAATACAAGTAACATAATATTTAATTAAAGATGTGAAAACAGAAAACGAGTCCAAACAAAATTGGTTATTACAACTTTACACCCACTTCTACTATAATACTAAGCAATACTCCTTATAATACGACACATAAATCTATGGATGTATTGTATTTGATTATCACACTCACGGTAGGATTTAAAAAACAGGAATTCATTTCCTCTGTACTCTCCTCCCCTCAAATATATCCCTCCATGGCGTTCCCAAAATATAACCACATAAATTTATTATACCCCACCACCAAACATCTTCCTCACTTTGCAAATCTCCATACAATATACAAATGAGACGCTTAGGAAAGATGTGCGCCCATTCATCAGGGAAACTCCCAACTTCATTCTCCAATCCTAGGATGGACTACCCTCAAGATAATATTAAGCAGGGGCACTACTCTTTGATCCGAGTCATAATCGCGCATAGTGGAACAACGTCCACCAGTATTTTGTTGCAGCCTCTCTCTTCTGACCCCTACCTTTTCTGTCCCCCGTTCTTCTCCAATCCTAACTCTGTGCAGTTTATACTCCCCTGTATCTTCAACTCCTTTTTTTTGATTTTTTATTTGTTTACCTATATATTTGGGAGTGAGAAAAAGCTTGTTTTACAAATGCATTGTATATGGTTGATTACTTTGTTGGAGGTATTATATACTCATTTATACAAATCTCGCGAGGAGATTACAATACTTGTTTAGTTTCTTGGAACGGTAAACACATACTATCACTTTTTATGATTAGATTAGCTCAGGGGTTTGTATGTTATAGAGTGATTCAATGCTGAGGGTGTCCTTGTGGGGAGCCAATCCGGTGTAAGGCACTACGTAAAGTAAATTCTATAGCCTGAGACGTGACCAGTAGGGGCATCACGAAGTAGCACAACGTAAAGTAATTCAATGCTAAGTGGTGTCCCATGTTGGGCATCCCGGTGTGGCACATACGATAAAATAAATACAATGCATATGGAGTCCCCAGAGGGGGCATCCGGTTAGGCACAGTAAAGTAATTCAATGATGAGGTGTCCAGGAGGGACATCCGGTGAAAGCACATTTGTATTATTTCTGTAGCGCAACATTACATGATCAATAGACGAAAACTAAAACATTGTTTATATACTCACAAGGAAAATAAACAAAGTGCATTGAATAAATGGCAAACAAACAGGAAAACAATAGAGGAAACATTAAAAATATGGTCATAGCAAACACAATAAAACTTATGGGAACCCGCTTGTTCATTTATGCGAGACATAATACATATGAACATCCAAACTATAAATAAATCAAAACGGATAAAGAAAGTACAAAATGGATGCCATCCCCCATGTGTACGAACAGCCTTCACTCAATACTTTGGAATTTATCCTGGTACTGAGATGACAACAGTTGCGCAACACAACCTATCACCCACCCCATCCTGTTGACCCCTATCCAGTTATCCTCTGTTGAAAACTAAACAAACCTAATACCCACCAACTAAAAGTTTGACTTAAAACAAGCAAGATAAATACACAGGAGAAAAGTATACTTTAAACAATTTGGCATACACTTTAAGTGCATTGGAGTCTAATAACTATACAAGTTTTTTCATTTTTATTTGTTAAAATATGTGACCAAATTTTTATCATTTCAAGTAAATCAACTATAATTAATATTTCAAACCGGCACCACATTTACTAACAGGTCGTCTCTTCTACTCGTATCTAGCTCTCGCTGTTAATATGAGCTATCCACCCCCAGTGTTATTATCCCGACATGCGTTTTCGATTATTATGGGGGTAGTTCCCAGAAAGGAATCATAGCACTGGATTTTTCATTTGAAAAACTCAGATTCATTTGCAACCTAATTTAACCCTAAGACTATACAACCAACCACCAACATTTATACACCCACCAACAATTGCATCACATCAAACATTTATCAAAGAACCTGCATCACACGCTATTGCCCATCTAACATATCACTCTTCTACAAGAACTTCGCTTGCATATTACTCGCTTCCCCAACGTCTCATCCCCATACCTAATCATACTCCTCAACATATAGTATGACTGCATACCCATTCGCTGTATATCGTACTTGTCTCGCAATCAATTTATAATAAGAGATATTATCAAAAAATAACCCATGAATATAATTAATGACTAAAGTGGGATGCACAAAGTGCACCATTACAAACTCTACAGAGAACAATGTGAGATTGTCGCAAGTGGACTCACAACGTTCACTAATACATTGTAAGTTAAATCAAAGGTCTCTAAGAAAAAAATTTCATCCCTCATAGCAATTCATACTCTACCGTATTACTAGACCAGTCATAAATTTTCTTGCTTTACCCATACAAATTCATGCTTCGAATCTAAGTTTCTATTAACAAGTCTTGTATGCTGGTCCATGAATTATGATAATATTGACGGATTGATAACTTGATACATTGCTATGTTAACAAAGCCCTACACAGTTCCAGTCCAACCACCACTAGGATAATATGTACTGAATCCAAGCAGTACACAGGCTCTATTGTACTGCTAGGCCTGGCGGCCGACTTGTACAATAGGATGCTTTATATTATAATTTGCTATGTTGACTTTTCATCGAGACTTTACTGCGTCCTTAATTTACTCTAAGACTGCTAGTCTTATTAACTAATGCTTGGAACACTATGTTGATTTCTGGCCTCAGAAGTGTATAACGATTCCCGTCGTTGCTCGCGCTGAATACGAGGTTTCGGAACACTCGCTCATACTTGCATTAGAGCATCATGCAAGCGTCATTGGTCACCCCATGGACACGGCTTAAAATGTACATGTTATTACTCTGGTAATTGGCATCATAAATTATTAAGATAGGGAAGCATTTATATAAATCTTTTTCTATTTTGAAAGAATTTTGGCGAGGACGCCTCTTCAGTTAAGATAAAGAAATTGTAAATCCCGAACCAATAAATATATCATGTCTTACATTTACATAAATTAGTGGCGCCACCGCTCTCTTATGAAAGTAATGAATTAAATAAATGAGTCGGGCTTAAACATCATCCGAATGAGACGAGAAAGTAACCAGAACTCAATCATCACCGAAATTCCTTTAAAAGGTCTAGAGACTATAATACGTGGTCTTACTACTGCGCAGAATCAGTAAGGCCATCGCTTAGTAACTATTATTATCTCATTCTAACCAGCCTTTAATTCACCATAATGTTCCCACCTTAATCGCAACATCCCCACTTGTCAATCCTAGCAACAGTCTAGTGAGCTGCAAAAAACAACTGAGTACCATATTCCGCCACTATCGCATGAGCTCTCCCCTCGAGCTTCTCCCATATGGTATTAACAATAAATTTTTGGGATATAGTCTCACGGAGGGTCCACACCCCTCTGCATCCCATCACCATTTTGTCATATGGTTATTGGTCGTTATTGTTGCTGTTTGTTGGGTCCTGAAGCGCCGCCAAGTCCCCAGACTGATACAACTAATATCAATATAGGTAAATATGCAACTCCCCTTAACAGAGAATAAACACAATACGCCGAATAAGATAGTTTGGCCTATTCCATTTAGGGCCACTAGTCGGCACTACTTCTAGGACGCGAATACATCCTAGTCAACCTCCATCTAGCCAAGTAAGAAATTGGTACTTCCCAATCCCTACGACCCGTGCATATATAGCCTCATCCAACCTAACAATCGTACCACAGAGCACCACCGTCCTCGGAATTTAATAACACTCAATTCAAACACAATACCTCTACGCCGACCTCACATCCTTACTTATTCATGAGTTTTTCACTATAACAATCTAAGACTTTCCACTATCACTCGGTTATAACCCGTTCATAATGCTCTAGCGTAATTGATATTTTGAGATACCATTTTTGATGGATTAAATATCCCTGACAAACCTAGCTAAAATTTTTTATGTGTAGATTCCGAGAAGTGTAAGAAAAACCAAATTTTGGCTGAATAAAGTTATCAGCGTCTTAGTTAGAAGATTTATTAACAAACCTCTTAAGTCTTATCCTTGGTCACCACAATCCGAATAACACAAATTTCAATCTCTTGGGACAAGAAAGCATAAATCTTGCAAGGGGTAGGTACTGAAACCATCTAGACATTTCTCTGAAATTCAGCAATTGACGATTTTACCCAAGGATCTTTGTAGGCCTGCACTTGACATATTCTTGCGACTTTGGGTCTTTCTTGCCCACATAATAAGCGATTCATCCACACCTATCGGCGTACACTACGTTCAATTTTTCTCGGACCAAATTTAAAAGAAGCCATATAGATGCGTTAACATACTCACAAGACTGACTACGTAACTCAAAACCGGCCACCTAAACCAGCTACTAGTACAATATTTGGAACTCATAAAACAAGTTTATGTAAAAAGCGACATTCTTCTTGACAACGTTTTTAGTTATGACTCGAGACCCAAAAACATACAGAAAGAGACGAAAAGCCACTCTACTCAAGATTTAGAAACGAAAAGTAATTAAATCATATTTAATTAACGCTTTTTAATTAAGAAAAATATTTAATAAAATTAGTACAATCATTATATTCGAAAAACGATTAATGAAACGTCGAAATAACAAGTTAGTAAATTTATTTGTATTTTTTATTCCTGACAAGGCGTAACCAGTGATCACCCAAATAAAAATTAACGAACAATATATCAAAAATGTTCTATATAAATACTTTATTAAATATATCCACAAATTGCTAAATACTCACCATATTTTAACAGACCACAATAGTGATTGATATTAGTAAAACATCGAACGCAACTCGTCTCATCACGTGTGCGTTGAACTCAACCGTTAAGACGTCCATAAAACATGTCCCGAACCACTTTTAATCAAAACTATATTAACAAGTTACATTTCTCTTCTCACCACACCCTCAAACTCATTAATAACACACCATTTTACACAATTTCATTTTAAAACTTAATATCTCTCTCAATCACATAGCCACGAGCAGAGAGGCCACAGCAGGAGCGATCACAGTTATACAATGTTAAATTGTAGAAGTTGTAATAATATTTTTATGTTTTGATGATCACATGTAAACATTTTTATTAATATAGATTTTGATTACAAGGAAAGGTTCAGGAGTAGACTCGTATGGAGACGACTAAAACGGCATGACTACAACGCACCGAATACTTGCGTCTTTGTTTTCACAAATCATAAATTTCTGATAAAAATGAAGTATTCATTTTATAGTATTGTCATAATATTTTATAACATTATATAAAATGATCTATAATTATTAGGGTGATCGGAATACGCCAAGTCTCGAATAAAAATACAAATAAATTTCTAACTCGTTTATTCGCGTATGCAATAATACGTTTACGCATAAAAAAGAAGACTAATTAATTAAAATCAAAATTTCTTTAATAAAAAGCGTTAATTAAATATGATTTAATTACTTTCTCGTTTCTAAATCTTGCGAGGGCATTTCAGTCACTTTCTGACTGTTTTCGGGTCTCGGTCAAAACTAAAAAGTTGTCAGGAATGTCGTTTTACATCAACTTGCTTTAGAGTCCGAATAATGAAAACGTGATTTAGTTGGCCGTTTTTGATAAGTCAGCTTAGAAATAACATATATCTTCTTTAAATATGTTCCGAAAAATTACCGGTTACGCGGTAATCGCTTTTATGTGGCAATAAAAGACCCAAAGTCAAAAAGTCAAGTCAGACCCTAAAAGTCAAAGGGTAAAATCGTCATTCAAAATTTTGAAAATTCTCGGATGTTACAGTACCTACCCCTTAAAGAAATCTCGTCCCGAGATTAAATTTGTGTTATCCGATTGTGTGACCAAGAAAAGACTTAAGGTTTAATAACTCGTTCTAAACTAAGACCGCTGAAAACATTATTCAGCCAAAAAATGGTGTATCCAACACTTCAAACAATCTACCAAAAATATTAATCTATTTTTTGTCCATTAAATATAATACCATCAAATGTTGGTATCTCTCAAAAAAATCATTAGTTCAGAACTTATTACTTTGTATAAACCGCTTTATAGTGAAAGTCAATTATAGTGAAAACCTCAAGAAAAGATGTATCGCGTGATTATGTATTGTATAAAGTTTCTAATGTCCTAAAAAAAAAAAAAAGAAACGTGGTCTCGTTTCTACTATTCTGTTAAGGTTTGATGATTCATATCAACGTGCTTATGGAAGTAAGTACCCAACTTACTTGGCAGTACTAGGATGTATCGCGACCTAAGTCTTCCTACTAGGTGGCCCAAACTGGAATATCCAACTAACTATACGTCGATAAATGTGATTCTAATCTTTTAAGGAGGGAGTTGCATTAACCTATATGAATAACGATGAAAACATCGGGACCGCTCCAGACCCAACAACAGCTAACCATAACGACAATAACAATGACAAAAGGAGATGGGCATGCAGAGGAGGTGAGGACCCTCCGATAGTACAAAATCTCCAAAAATAAAATTTTAACAAATAGGTAGAAGCTCGCGGGAGAGCACATTCGAAAGCCGGCCGGAATATGTACCTCCACACTCTAATCCCCTCCACAAGACACTTTTCCATGAAATCTAGAGCAACGGCCATTTACTCGCCAACCCGCAAAAGATAACTACAACCTTAAGAATGAAGCTACAAATCGCTTCTAGAGCTAGGCTTAAGATTCTGCATGAGTATAACAACACCACTATCAATGTCAATCTACCGACCTTTTAAAGTGAACTATTCGTGATCCGATATGAACGAGTTCGAGGTTCAATACTCTGTCTCATATCGCAATTATTAAGCCCAACTCAATTAATAATTCAAACATACATAAAGGAAGCGACCTAATTATAATTTAAGTAAGAAATGATAAAAATATGGATTCGGACATTACAATTTCTTTATTTAACAGAAGAGGCGTCCCCAATCTGTCAAATAAAAAGATTATAAATCATGGCCAACTTAAAAATTACTGATGGCAATACGCGTACAACGAAAATAATCACATAACCTTAAGGTGATGGAGACATGACTATGCAAGTGCAAAACTGAGTATAAGGGACGAGTGTATCCCTAACACTTCAATCGGAGAACGTGAGAAAAACCAAACATGGGAATATCACACTAGTGTTCCAGATCTGTTAAAAAGATACTCTCAGGTTAGAGTACCTAAGTGTAACGGTCACGCAGCACCCAAATCCCCCTCCACTTATCCATACTAAACTCCTCCAAATACAGAGACCCTGCCGCATACAAAACTTGTGTCTAATGCACTTAGATCTTCATACATAATCCCTATGTAAACAAACTGAACGTCTTAGTTAACATAGCACTTACTCTATCATCAAATCCTCATATTCACAAATCCATGCCCCATAAACACAGCACTTCTCTCCAAATACATCTCAGCAATTCGTAACATAATTTTTCCTCCATGTATAACCAAAAAATTCTATGCCACGGTCTCCACGTAATACGGTATCCAACCCCGTACTCTAAAGCTTCATTGAACCGAGAACACATAATATTCTAAGAGACCAATGTTATAACATACAATGATTCGAGAACAACAAAAAAGTGAGACCATTGCGCAACTCACAATGTCTGACGAGTAGAATGAGACCATTGTGCAACCCACAATGTCTTAAAAATATTCTGGTATTTATATAATAACTCTTTATATAAAATGAGCGAACGATAAATCGCGAAAGATGCAGAGCATATAAATTATGATATATATGTATGTCACGTAAGCACGTAATGCAGCACGTAATGTAAGTACATAAGCAAGTAGCGTGTATGCACTTTGAAAATGTTTGAATGTGATGCAATGTTAGTAAAACTGTAAAAGATTAGGGTAAAATATGCCCAACCAAGTTCTCAATAACCAGGCTCCATTATACCAATCTTAACACCCCCAACAAAAATCACAACCGCAGCGGCAATACCCAACTTGGGAATGCGCTACTCACCTCATACACACACCGCGCTACAGACTACCAAAAGCCAACGAGAGCCCGCGCGCCGCGCCCCCCCCACCCCCCCCCCCCACCCTACACTCTAAATGTGGCCGTTTTAAAAATAATCTCGTTGATTTCCTTTGAATTGATAAAAACCTTTGTCCCATATTTACATCTACCATTAAAAAAACTTGAATGTATAGACACCAATGCACTATCAAGTATAGCCAAGTATCTATAACACCTTAAAAGAAAAGAGAAAAACATGCTTAAAACAGGTCAAACATAAAGTTTGGTGAGTTCAAAGGTTACTTTTCAAATAAGAATGTAAGTTTTCAAATGAATTATTTGTTCACAGTGTCCAACACAGTACCATGTAAAAAACCAAAGTAATTTATAAAGATAGCACGACACATTTATGTCACCAAAAGTACCAATCTTATCCTAAGATATATAAAGAATGTATGATCAATTAAAGTCAACCAAAAGACCAATCTTATCCCAAAGATTTAAAAAGAATTCATGACCAATTTAATGTCAACCAAAAGTTTCCAATTATGTATTGCCACTATATTCATGCACAGTAAATATCCATTGAGTATAAAACAAAGATTACGATTACCTAAGCTCAAAACTGATGCGCTACAGAAATAATAACCAAGTTCTTACACCGGACATAGTCCCCACCGGACACCCCTCAACATAGAATTACATTACATGCTGCCTACACGCGAAATGCCCCACCTGGGCACCCTCAGACATAGAACTTTCATATTACTATTGCCTACACCGGATGCCCCCACATGGACACCTTAGCATAGAATTATCCTTTACGTGTGGGCCAACATCTGTTGCCCCTACCTGGACCACTCCAGCATTGAACAATTACTTTACTTGATGTCTACACCGTTATGCCCCACTAAATGCACCCACAGCATTTGAATCACTTCTATAACATACAACCTGAAGCTAATCCGTAATCATAAAATATAGTATTTGTTTTACAGTTCAAAAACTAAACAAGTAGTGTATCTCCACGCGAGATAATAAATTAGTATATAAACCAAACCAGTAATCAACCATATACAAGCAATTGTAATACAAGCATGTTCTCACCCCAAACTATCTGAAAATACGAGATTAAAACAGGGAGCTATAGACACACATCGATGAAGAAGAACGGTTGACAGATAGGCATCAACAATGCACCACACAAACGTAGGACGAAGTGTCGTATCGATCAAGTAGTTGCTGCTTACTAACAGCTAAGTCCCTACAACCTAGGATAATGAATTGACTTGGTCCTGACCTAAACCCCCTGGCCACATCAACGCGGCACAATTGAAAAAGATTTAGACTTTCTCAACAATTGTAATAGTTCTATGGTGAGTCTTCATGGGACTCTAAACTAACAATAATTTGAAAACGTAGAACGCAAAGTATTTAATATATTCTGGTATATATAGTACATATGAACCAAAGCTAAAACCTGTCAATATAATCATAACTCCTACCGTGAGTTATATAACAAATACAAACAATCCAAAAATTAATGTGACGTATATAATGCTTTGCAAGTATTATATAATAAGTGTGACTAAAATAATTAAACCAATTAGTTTGACTCGTTTTCTGAAATCACCACTTAATTAAATAAAAGTTCTTGTATAAATTCGTAAATCGTAATTTTAACGATTACCATTAAGTTAAACGATGTTTAAAAAGCTTTTTCAACAATTATTATGTTATCTTCTTAGCCGATCAATTATAAAATATAAAATATATTTATAAATTTTATATTTATGTTTCCTCGACGGGTCATTACCAAAATAGTCAGCATCTCAGAATTAAAAGTACTAGTTCTTATCTGTTCGTTGCGTCGCAGACATCTAATGCGTAATAATAACCAAATGAACTACTTCTTTAACATATAACTTAGTTCTTTTACCGGTTTCTAAAATAATCGGAGTTTAAGTAAAACATTACATAATATAAAATTTTATATAAATTCGTCATGACTTCCCGTTATATAAAATTCGATCCCATGACGAAAGACTTTGTTGTAAGCAAATCTACTTTACCAAACAATTTAATAGAAAGCATCCTAGTAATTTCAAGTGCATTTATCGGTTATTGCATTATTTTCATATTATAAGTCCGTTACGGGTCTAATATAATATATCCGAAAATAATAACTTTTCACATTTATTTAACCAATTATCCACCATTTGGTCCGTTTTTAATATATATAATCTTGGTATATTTTTATTAGTAAATTTGTATTAACCCGAACGCACCCTTACTTTGAAACGGTTAAACCAAACACGCCCTTCGTTCATCTTTGCTAAGCCAAACGCACCCTTTGTGCATTTTCGATAAACCAAACATCCCTTTATGCAAATCTGCCAAACCAAACGTACCCCTATCCGTGTTTCTGCTATACCAAACACACCCTAACCGGTTTCCTGTTAACCCAAACGCACCCTAACCGGTTTCCTGCTAACCCAAACGCACCCTATTCGCTGAACTCAGATCCAAACGCACCCTCTCGGTGCTAATAACAGCCAAACGCACCCCTTGTGAATTTCTATCAACAACCAAACGCACCCTAATCATTTTCTACAAAACCAAACACCCCTAGTCTGCTGTAACAGCCAAAACGCACCCTATATGGTGGCTGCCACCTCACCGAACGCACCCTTGTGGTGTCGGACTCAAACCAACGCACCCTTTTTGTGTAAGTAAACCAAACGCAGCCGTTGCGTTTTTAAAATGAAAACCAAACCCGACGCAAATCACCACGAGCCGGCACCGCCAGGGTGCGGCTGTGGCGGCGGTGGAACAACTTGATGAGTTTGATTTAGAAGAAATGGACTTGAAATGGCAGGTGGCCATGATTTCCATGAGAATGAAAAAGTTCTACAAAAAGACAGGTAGAAAGCTACAATTTGATGCCAAGGAACCGGTTGGTTTTGACAAAACCAAAGTCGAGTGCTATAGTTGTCACAAGACAGGGCATTTTGCTAGAGAGTGCAGATCCAAGGGGAATCAAGATAGTAGGAGGAGAGATGCTTGGAACACTAGGAATAAGGATAAAGAAAATGGGAGGAGATCTGGTAAACAGGAGGACTCTAAAGCTTTGGTGACTCTTGATGGAGAAGGTGTTGATTGGACCAGTCACTCAGAAGATGAACAAGAGAACTATGCTTTGATGGCTTGCAGCAGTTCAGGCTCAGACACAGAGGTAACTTCTTGTTCAAAAGAATGTAAAGAATCTTATGCTAAACTTAAAAAATTATATGATGAACAGAGGGAACAACTTGGAGATGCCAGTATAGAAATACAGGCATATACTCAAGCTTTAAAGAAAGTTGAAGCACAATTAGTTGCTCATCAACAAAGTCAACTTTGGTATGAGGAAAAGATAAGGTTTATGAAAATTGACTTAGATGATAAAACTGATGTCCTTACATACCATAAGAAACTATTGGCAGAAGCTAAAAAAGAAAAAGAAGAATTAAAAGCTAAAGTAGAAAAATGGCACAACTCTTCTAAAAATCTTAATATTTTGCTAAATAGTCAGATGAGTGCTAGGGACAAAGTTGGGCATGGGTATGGAGATCAAATGAATAAAGGTGTCTTAAGTTATGAAAATGAAGTTTTTGAAAGTTTATTTTACAGTAGGTCTAGTGATATAGAAGATAGTCTGGTGAATGATAGATATGCAGAGGGGATGCATGCAGTTCCCTCTCCAATAACTGGGATCTACATCCCTTCTGGACCTGATAAAGAAATAGATGAATCACAATTTACATATGGTCCAAAGCAATCTAAACCTAGTGAATCTGATGCTAGGAGCAGTGACTTTAATTCTTGTGAATCCAATTCTAGTGAAGAAACACTTGAATCTATGCCTGAACCAGTTGTCAATGAACCCAAAGTAGTAAGTCAACCTAAAGTCTGGTCTGATGCTCCTATCATTGAGGAGTATGAATCAGATAGTGATGATGAACATGTGTCTCTACCCACAAAAGAACAGGAAACACCTAGTTTTGCTTTTATTAATACTGTTAAGCATGTAAAAACTCCTAGGAAAACTGTTAAAGAACAAAACACATGTAGTCAGAGTCCTAAACCTGACAAAAAGGATTGTAGTGGTTTAATGTCTAAAAAACTAGGTTTGGGATATGGGTTTACTAAAAAGGCATGTTTTGTATGTGGTAGTTTTAGCCATCTTATTAGAGATTGTGATTTCCATGAGAAAAGAATGGCTAAACAAGCTGAATTGAACAAAAGGATGTGTAAGGGTACTGGTCAAAGGGAAAATAGGACAGTGTGGAACAATGTGCAAAGAGTGAATCACCAAAACTAATTTGTTCCTACAGCTGTACTAACTAGAACAGGCAGAATTCAAGTTAATACTGCTAGAGCAGTACTAACAATGTTAATACTGCTAGACATAATTTTAACAGTCAGGCAGTACCAACTAATGTTGCTAGGAAAGTAAATACTGTTAAACCTATTGTGAATAATTTTAGACCAAAAACCGTTTTTCATAAAACTCATTCACCTATTAGAAGGCCACTTAATAGAATAACAACACCAAGAACAAAATTTTCAAATCAAAAAGTTAATACTGCTAAGGTAAAAGCAGTTAGTGTTGTTAGGGGAAAAAGGGAAACTGCTGTTAAGCCCTCAGCAGGTTGTAATTGAAGTTAATATGGTCTAGCTATTGGAATAATGCTACGTCCAGATAAAACCATCAGTGCCGGTGTTCATAATACTCTTCTCCCCTTTTAGAAAGCCACCAATTTAATATAACTCCAACACCAGACATTATACACCAATGTGAGCGGTTACATCGATCCAATACAAAACTCCGTAATTCATGCGCCGAAGATAAAATGCAGTTCGTTGCTACTTGCGGTTGGAAAAAGGGAATACTGTATGTCTATCAGCCCTCATCGCCTGGTGCTGTAAGCCTGGAGACACATACTAAACCGCACATTACTGACAAAGTCTCAATACAATGGGGATCAAGTTCTAGAAATTGTGTTCTTTCAAAGATCTACTAAGGCAGACCTAAGCCAAAAAGCTTGGGTCCCTAAGAGAAAAAACTAATCTCTCGTATTTATTGTGTAGGATTTATCCACAAAGGCTTTACAGATCAGGGGATTGTTGATAGTGGATGGTCCAGGCCACAGACTGGAAACAAGCTACCTTGCTGAATATCAAGTGATTTAATGGTGGCCCTATTGCTTTTGGAGAAGTAGGTTACATAACTGGTAAAGGTAAAATAAAAACAGGGAAAGTTAGATTTTGAGGGATGTGTTCTTGTGAAATTCCACTACACGCATTTCAATCTTTTTAGTGTCACAGATGTGTGACAAGAAGAACAAGGTTCTCTTCACAGACACTAAATGTCTTGTGTTGTCTCCTAAATTTAAGTTACCTGATGAAAATCAAGTATTACTTAGAATCCCTTTGACAAAAAATATGTACACGTTTCAATTTAGAGAAAAATTGTTCCCTTCTGGAGGTTTAGCCTGTTTGATTTGCAAGTCCACAATGATGAATCTAACAAATGGATAGGAGTTGGTCATTGTTAACCTTTAAATATTAAACAAACTTGGAAGGGGACACATCTCGCTAAGAGGTTTACCTTCAAAGGCTTTTTCCAAATGACCACACATGTAGTGGATTGGTTGTCTAGACAGGAGAACAGCAGCAGCTACAGGCCTCTTTCCGGACACATCAGTGAGCTTATTATTCGCCCTTACAGCTTTGCATGTAGAGAGATTTTTTTCGACCTACTCTGTAAGGGAGCTTTCAACCTATAAGAGACTTTATATATTTAAACATATTGAGAAAGACGCATTTTAACTTTGTTGAGTAATCTCTATAAGCACAAATGCTTCACTTTTAGATGACATCCTAGCGCATTACATCTAAACTGCACCTTCACACACCTACCATCCACCCAACCTTACACACTCCCGCTAGAACCACGCTCCTATAGCCAACTCCTATTCATTCTCTATCTATCCAATTACCTAGCCCCCAATAACTATTCAAACCATATACCACTCCCTCTACCCTCTTAAAGTAACTTCTACCTCACACACTTCCATTAGATGACATACCTCCACTTTCACCCAGTATCCATCTGTACACTATAACGTCCAGTACCCATACACTTGTGTCAAATAAGCCCTACATTCTCATATGTCACCTCTCATAAAAACTGTCACTTCCTCACTCAAATAGACCATATAGAGACAGATAGAGAGACTTATAAAGTGTGTGTCCATCATCGCATACTTCTGTCAACAGATGTCTATACCTCCCCCAACCGTCTAAACACCAACAAATATCTTCTGCACATGCCTCTACTCTCTAACCTTACTCATCATTGTACTACCTACTCCAAGATGCCATTGAGACACTCAATATTAATGTGTCGCCACCACATATAGTCAGATATCAACACTCACGCCCCACCACAACCTAAACGCACACTCATATGTCCACTTCGAGACCCTTCTAACATACCCCCTCATACCTCAACACTAATGCAGATAGTCACCTTCTCATGCTAGTATGTGACCCTATGTCTCCGACACCACTTGCCCACAAATGTGTCTCTCTCACATAACCTCACCCACACCAACTGGTCCATCCAAGTGTCATCGCGTCCATATCCACAACAAACATAATTCTTCATTACAGCAGTCCACCTATACAAAGTTAGCACGTCCAAACTCCTAGCTCCCCAGGGAAAGTGTGTCCCACTCCACCCAACCCAAGTAAGCCGATAAGAACCCTTCGCGCGTAATCTACTCCACGACATGCACGCTCCACCTCTCCAAATAGAAGCAAGTATGCGTACCCCTCCCCCATTCTCACAACTCCATCCACTCCGTCCGCCTATAGACACATTGATCTCCTCCCAACTCAGCCTCTGTATAAAGAGACGTCGCAACCGGCCACATCACACTCGTGCTGTCCGTGAGCGTTGTATGCTCCTAGTGCCACATCTCTTATAACATGCTGTTCTCACTCCACGTCCTAATCACTCACCCTCGATCGCGCGACGACAGAACATCTGTCTATCGTGTCCCACGATCCTCACTCCACCGGATGACTGTGGTCCAAAGTCTCGTCTAGACGTGCCTCGCTTGTCAACGAGCGCCATCATAGACGCTTTCATTATATGTCAGACCTTACACAGCTTCACCTTACGTTATTACACAGACCTGTGATTATTCTCCGAGTCGACTGAAGCCCCTAATCTTTCTGATCATATATTGACTCGCGGACACTGGCTGCCGTCTCAAGCGATATCCTATCTTCCTTTCCTGCGTCACTTGCCATGTCCGCTAGCATATCACACGTGCTCCAGGCCTCCGTCCTCTATGGCTACATGCACACTGAACCATCGCCAGAGCAGCGCACCACTCACAGCACTACACAAGAGAAGCATCGGTCATACCGTGCTCGCAGTATCGTCACATCTTAACAGTGTGTCGATGTGCCGCGAGTATAACTCTGTGCGCAGATGATGTAAGCTAACCCGCGCTCGATCCAGGAGGATCTATCGTCTTTCTTTGCTCCTGAGCACCTGTGTGTTTGTATATGTTATATGTGGTGTACATTGTGTGTCCCATTTGCTTGTATTGCGCCAGTTGCCTTTCCAAGAAACTAGGTACATGAAGCAGGATCGTGAATGCAGCATACGCCTTAACGTTGGTAAAGAGCTTCGTGCTCTTCAGAGGCGATTCCCCTCAGTATCCTACGCTTCTCAAGAATACTCGCGTGCGCAGTCGTTGCTTGCCTCTCCCGCTTAGAGGTCTTACTACTTCGAAGAAGTTGAGATATCTTACTTAGAGAGATCTTTTGATCTCCTGACCCCTGTCCCCCCACAACAGCTCAAAGTCCGTACGGCCTATCCATAAGCATACTTACAAGTATGTCCATGCATT
Organism: Tanacetum coccineum; assembly: GCA_026074375.1. Taxonomy (NCBI): domain Eukaryota; kingdom Viridiplantae; phylum Streptophyta; class Magnoliopsida; order Asterales; family Asteraceae; genus Tanacetum; species Tanacetum coccineum. The sequence continues at coordinate 38,923 of BQNB010024826.1, forward strand.
AAACATTGCCGATGTATAATCAGCACCGGCCCATCGCCCCTGCCACGCGCTCCCCCCGCTGAGAGTGACATTCTCTAGCCACGCTTCGTTATGTGTTTGACAAGCCTTCTCTTTTCATTTCACTTAGAAGCAGAAGCTCCTGCTAGAGTGTTGCTATATTGCCCCTCGACTCGATGTAGTATCCTGCTCTGGCAGTGCCTAGCAGTGTACCTACATATCAGCACTGTGTTGCAATCGTGGCACTCAGACCGAAACTGCAATATGTTATCCTACCCACAGAGAGCTGACTGACGTGATCATCATCGGCCATCGCATGAGTGCGCGGCCCAGTGCTTCGCGTTCCTTTGACCGTACAGTAAGATTGCCTTGGATATTAGTCGGCATTGGTAGAAAAATAGCACCCATTACACTATATGAATTTAAGATATATAAAACTTTAAATCACTTCATTAACAAGTGGCACCAAACCCGACCGCTCTCGCAATATGTACACCCTGCACTCGCTCACCAATACCAGTACTCCCTTTCCCTACCCCTAGACATCGCCAGCGCATACAGCGCTAAACTCACCGCTCTTCCCTTCCCCGACTCTAACCATTCTTGTTGCGAGACCTCCACAAACTCAGCAGTTCAAACAAGGAGAAAAGTGTCCATGTCCAAAAGTTCTAGAGAAGAATGAGACAGGTTTTTTTGGTTAAAGAGTTATACTTATTGCGGGCTCGACAGAAAGTTAGAGGACGAGCATAATATCTATAAGGACGCTTACGGACATCGCGCGCGCGCTCGCGCACGCGCGCGCGCGACTTAATCGCTCTAGAAAATGAAACACTTAGACAGAAGTGATATCTGATATGCATAGAGCTCGTGAAGATTGGATTAGTAATAGTAGTTTGGAGTGTGTGTTGTGAGTGCCAAAATGGTTTGCTTTAATAGCTGGAGGAAGAACTTGTTGTAATTTCAGATTCAAAAAAAGTTTGGATTCTTGTAGATTTGCCTTATGGGAAGAAGGCAATTGGGATAAAATGGGTTTACAGAAATAAGAAGGATGAAAGAGGTGTTGTGGTTAGAAATAAGGCAAGTTAGTTTGCTCAGGGACATTGGCAAGAGGAAAGGATAGATTATGGATGAGGTTTTTGCTTTGTGGCTAGGATTGAAGCCATTGGATCTTTTTAGCTCTTTGTTCTGACATGGGATTTCATTAGTCCTATCAGATGATGTGGAAAAGTGCCTTCTGTTGGGCAAAATGATGAGGAGGTATAATGTGTCTCAACCTCCAGGTTTTGTAGATCCTAAGTATCCTAAAGGTCTACAAAGTAGTGAAAGCTCTCTATGGTTTACACCAAGCTCCCAGAGCCTGGTATGCTACTTTATCTACTTTCTTGTTGAAGAGTGGATACAGAAGAGGAACTATTAACAAGAATATTTTTCATAGAAGGACAAAAATGAATATCTTGTTGTACTAAGTTTATGTGATGGATATTATTTTGGTTCTACAAGAATCTTTTTGGTTCTACAAAGAGATCTTGGTGTGATGAATTTGAGGCATTAATGAAGAGTAGATTTCAGATGAGTTCTATGGGAGAGCTCACCTTCTTTCTTGGATTACAAGTCAAACAGAAAGAAGATGGTATCTTTATAAGTCAGGATAAGTATGTTGCAGAAATCCTGAAGAAGTTTGATTTTGTCAGTGTTAAGACTGCTAGTACACCAATTGAGACCCAGAAGCCTTTAGTCAAGGATGAGGAAGCTAGTGATGTGGATGTACATCTTTATAGATCCATGATTGGTTCTTTAATGTACTTGACTGCTTCTAGGCCTGATATTATGTTTGCAGTCTGTGCTTGTTCTAGGTTTCAGGTCACTCCAAAGACCTCCCATCTAAATGTTGTAAAGAGAATCTTTAGGTATCTAAAAGGCAAACCCAAACTGGGCCTTTGGTATCCTAGAGTGTCCTCATTTGACCTGGAAGCCTACTCAGATAGTGACTATGCTGGAGCAAATCTTGACAGGAAATCCACAACAGGAGGTTGTCAATTTCTTGGCAGGAGACTTATTTCTTGGCAATGCAAAAAGCAGACAATTGTGGCTACTTCTACTACAGAGGCAGAATATGTTGCTGCTGCAAATTGCTGTGGGCAAGTTTTATGGATTCAAAATCAAATGTTAGACTATGGGTTCAATTTCATGAACACAAAGATCTACATTGATAATGAAAGTACTATATGCATTGTAAAGAATCCAGTATTTCACTCCAAAACAAAGCATATTGCAATTAGGCACCACTTCATAAGGGATGCTTATGAGAAGAAACTTATCCAGGTGCTAAAAATACACACTGATGACAATGTAGCTGATCTTCTAACCAAGGCATTTGATGTTAGCAGGTTCCAGTTCTTGGTTGTTACTATTGGGATGATCAACCCATAAGCTGCATTAGCTAAGGGGAGGCAATATGATTTGTTGTACAGTTTGTATGAAGTGTTCAGTGTGCAGAAGAATCTTGACCATAGTGATGATTTTCATGGAGTTATTTGGGTTTTAGAGAGTCATTGGAAAGAGATATAGATGGTACTGAAGAACTGTTGTTGCCAGACTTGTTCATTTTTTGGTTGACAAAAGTTAGTACCGACAGTGCAAAGTTAATACCGTTGGGCAAAGATAGTACCGCTATAAAGACGTTGGAGAAAATACCGCCAAGGGTCTAAAGTGTAAATTGAAACGGTTTCTTTGATTTTGGGTTTGTTCAACCAATATAAACCCATCTCAATTGCACAATTTAATCACGTAAACTCTCTTAATCGCTTTCTTCTATCAAACCCTAATCTTTTACTCATCGTCGCTTATCAATTCATCAAGTATGGCTGTTCTTGAATCATGCCCTAAACACAACATGGTCGCTTACTTGGAAAAGACTGATGGGAATACAGAGTTTCATGAGATTATCAGCTTTCTTACGCGAAGCTCCATTCACTATGCTCTCACTGTAAGTCCTGTAGTCTCTACTACATTTGTTGAACAGTTTTGGATGTCTGCTAAATCCAAACTAATCAACAATGTTAGGTATATTACTGCCAAAGTAGCTGGCAAGCCTGTGTCTATCTCAGAGGCATCAATAAGAAGTGATCTTCTTTTTAATGATGCTGATGGGATAGATTCTTTGCCAAATCAGGCTATATTTGATGTTATACAGCTAATGGGGTATGAGGGGGACCTAACTGTCTTAACATTTAACAAAGCCCTATTTTCACCCCAGTGGAGATTTCTTTTTCATACCATGAATCACTGCATAAGTTCTAAAAGCACTTCTTGGGATCAAATTCCTACTAATATTGCCACTGCAGTAATTTGCTTAACCACTAATCAGAAATATAATTTTTCTAAATTAGTTTTTGATGGTATGATGAGACACTTGGATGCAAAGAAAAAGTTTGTTATGTATCCAAGATTTATTTCAGTCTTTTTGGATAAACAGCTAAAGAATGTGCCTGTGCCCTTAGACCATTTTCCTATTAATGCTCTAACTAGTAAAGTTTTCTCTTTTATGGTCAAAAAGGGAAAACATTTTTCAGGGAAAATCACACCTCTGTTTCCTAACATGTTGGTTCAACCAACAGAGGATGAGGGTGAAGGGTCAGAAAGACCATCTGAACCTCAACCCATACCCTCTCCTCCTCACCCAAGTACAGACCAACATGAGACACAGACTAACCCTTCTCCCAGACCTTCACCTACTTCTCATATTCCTGATTCCATTCCAGAGAGTTCTGGTGGGAATCATGGAGGTCAGTCATCCAGTGATAAATCCCTTTCAGGGAATGAGGGTGACATGACACTCCAAAGTGTGTATGATCTTTGTATCTCCTTATGTACACAGGTTACAGATCAAGCCAAGGAAATTAAACACTTGAAGGCACAGATCAAGAAGCTTAAGAAGAAAGCCAAACCTGTTATCACACACCACAGAGCTTGGATGAAGAGTGTATCCATGAAGCAAAGATTGGCAGGAAAGAAATCCTTAAAGACACAGTGGATGCAAAAGGAGTCTGTATCCAAACAGGGGAGGAAATCTGCCAAAGCTGAACCTTCAGTCCATAAAGATCCAGCTTTTGATGAGCTTGATGATGATGAAATTGACTATATGGAGACTGAGGATGCTCAAGATGTGGGGAGGACAAGATATGTAGTGCATGAAGAGAAGGAAAGTGCAGAAAAGGAAATTAGTACTGAAGATGCACTTAATACTGATCAACCAAAAGTTAGTACCGACAGACCAGATGAAGGTACTGACAAGCAAGAAGTTAGTACTGACAAGGAAAAAGTTAGTACCGACAGACCAGATGAAGGTACTGACAAGCAAGAAGTTAGTACTGACAAGGAAAAAGTTAGTACTGACAGACCAGATGATGGTACTGTTGATCAAACTGAAGGAAGAAGTGCTACTCCAACCACTCCTACAATATTTGGAGATGATGAAACTATTGCTCAAGTTCTTCTTAACATGAGCCAAGCCAAAGCAGTTTCAAGAGAAAAGGAGAAAGGAGTTGAACTGAAAGATGTAGGGAATATTGAAATACCAAGGCCTACTTCAACAAGATCTCTCTTAACTTTAAAGCCTCTTCCAAAGATTGATCCCAAAGATAAGGGCAAGAAAAAGATTGAAGAAGGTGAATTTGACACTGAATCAGAAGACATCAATGAATCTAAAAAGAAGTTTAAGATGCTTGCTTATGATGAGGAGATTGCAAGAAAGGTGCAAGAAGATTGGGAAGCAGAAGAAGAAGTGAAAAAGTTAGCTGAAGAAGAAGCTACAAATGCTGCTCTTATACAAGATTTTGATGACATCAAAGCAAGAATTGAAGCTGATAGACTTCTAGCATTAAGGCTTCAAGAAGAAGAGAGAGAGCAGTTCACTATGGAAGAAAGAGCAAAATTCCTTCATGATACAATTGCAGCCCAAAGAAGGTTTCTTGCAGAACAAAGAGCTGCTGCCATCAGAAACAGACCTCCTACAAGAACTCAGCTCAGGAGTCAGATGATGACTTACTTGAAACATGTTGGAAACAAGAAACACTCAGACCTGAAGAATAAAACTTTTGAAGAAATACAAGCTTTATATGAGAAAGTGAAAAGGTTTGATGAAAGTTTCACTGTTATTGGTTCCAATGAGGATGAAAGAAAGATTAAGGAAATGAATGAAGGAGCTAGTGATCCTGACAAGAAGAAGAAGGTTGTCAAGGAAGATGTCTTAACTAAGGTACCTGCAAAGCAAGAAGTAGTAGAGCAGGGTACAAAGAAGAGAAAAGGTGGTCATATGAAGATGCTTGCTAGGAAAAGGAAAAGACCACAACCAGATGTTGATAGTGATGATGAACACAGAAAGTGTCTAAAGATTGTTACATTTGAAGGTACCATAGATAGTGAAATAATAGAGAGAAAATATGTCATTGCTAGGTTGAACAAGGTATCATCACTAGATGGAGACTATTTTGTTATTTACAGAGCCAATGGGAACTTCAGGGCATTCAACTATCTCATGAAGGTACTTCATATCTTTGATAGGTAAGATTTATTTCACTTGTACGACTTGGTGATGAAACAGTACTCAAAAGTCACACTGGAAGGAATTTAGTTGATTCTTTGGGGAGATTTGAAGATAATGATGGAATCCTCAAAAGAAGAAAATGATTAAAGTGACTTCTAGAATAATTAACAAAATTGGGAGATTGTCAGATGGAGATTATATGAAGCTTGTAGAGTTTACGTATTAGAGCTTGAAGATGGGACAGTCATTCATATGTTGGTTGAAAGAAGGTATCCTCTCTCCAAGGAATTGCTGCAAAAGATGCTTGATTTTGGATTAGAAGTTGAGGTAGAAAGTACTGCTGCATTAGATTTGATAAGATTCATTAAACAACAGTTGAATGAAGAGTAAAGAAGAAATAGGATTGAGAAGGGTTTGAGTGTTGGCTAACCACCACACAACAAATGGTCATTAGTTCACCATGCTTAATAGGCATAAGAACTGGCTAGTCCATAAGCAAACGGCTTGTGGTAAAGACTTCTCAAATCCATTTATGGTTGACAATTTACCAAAAATTATAGGGTTCTCAACTCACCTTGCTTCATGGTTAAGAGTTGGCTAGTCCAGGATCAAACAGTTCTTGGTAAAGACTACTCAAATCTGTTGATAGCTGATAGTTTGCTAAAAACTATATGGTTTATCAATGCACCATGTTATGGAAATGAAGCATTGGCTAGTCCAAAAGCAAACGGTATTTGGTAAAGACAAATCAATTCCGTTGATGGTTGACAGTTTACCAAAAACTGTATGGTAATTAACTCACCATATTTTTCAATAAAGAGTTGACTATCCCAGAGCAAACGGCTACTGGTAAAAGAAAATCAAATCCGTTCATGATTGGTAGTTTGCCAAAAACTACAAAGCCAACTTAGTTAGATTGTTGCTGAAAAGATGTGGTTGTGTTGCTGAAAGGATGTTGCTGTTGAAGACATGTTGCAGAAGGATAACAAAAGATGTCAAAGATTATTAAAGATCAAGATCAAGATTTGACAAAGTGTTTGGATACATCCTCCAAGAACTTAAGAAGAATAAACCAAAGAAACATGAAGTTAAACAAGTTCAACAATCATGTTTAGGGGAGGATTGTTGGGAAATATACATTCCTAACTTAGTACCGTTAGTTATATACTTAGTACCGTTAGGTATATACTTAGTACCGCTAGTAATAGTTGGTACTGACAATACAAAATATTAAGTACTGCTCAGATAGTTAGTACCGTTAGTATAAAATAGTTAGTACCGTTTAAGAGATATGCATGAAATATTATAGGAAAAGATATGCATTATCTTTTACGCGTTTTGTAAGCTAGGATTAGGGTTTTCCTTAGTGTATAAAAGGAACCCTTACGGCATAGTTAGAAATATCAATCAATATCAGTTCATTATCAATATCATAGTTAGCAATCAATATAAAAGTTTAGTTATCTATATTCATTGTTCTTCTTTGCATTATAAGTTAGATTCCGCATAGCTTATAGTGTTCTTAATCATTGTTTCTCCTGTAGTTTGTGTGAATCTATTCATATTAGCTACAACCCCTTAGCAAGGTAGTAAGATCCATATTAAAAGGGACTCATATGTATTAACTATTAAGTATCTCAAATTTTATTTTGTTTTATTCAATCCGCATAAAAGTGTGACATATGTCATAAAAAATTAGTATATTTAGTGCGACTCATATTTATGAATCCCGCGCTTTGGTATGCGCCTCGCCTCAAGGCTCATTGACCCCCTTTGCGCCTTAGCGCGCCTTGAGACTTTCAGAACATTGCTTGCGAGTCCATTCCACTCAAGAATCATAGGTCAGGCAAGGATGTGATTTTGAGCCTAATGAAATTAGACCTCTGTTAAGATTGTAATAAGACATTGCACTTGAGATCATAATAATTGAACTTAAGATATTTATCTATGTAAATGCGTTCATCTTCTTAGTTGTTTGCCACTATATCAATTCCCTTTCGACATGTTAGGTGCATTAAAGATTATCACAAAATTCAAAATGCTTTATTTACTACTGTCTTAGGTAGATTGTTACTTCAATTAAACAATTACAGAATACAAATCGTTCTTTAGGTCGACACCCGTACTTACCAATTACTACACTATACACGATAGGGTACACTACTCTTTAGTGCGTAGGAATAGTCGGGGTAGTTAGGGTTTTATAAATGTAAAACGTGACGTAATTTATTTAAAAATGAATCACGCATCATATATGTTGATGACATCATCTTTGGCTCAGCAAATTACAAACTTTTTATCACTTTGAAAAACCGATGACAAATAAATTTGAAATGAGCATGATGGGTGACATCATCTTTTGAAATAAATCTGACAAAGGAATCTCTATTTGTCAAGAGAAATACACTAGAGACTTACCGAAAAAGTATGATGTCTTTGACACAATTGAAGATGAAATCCAGCTTGAGCCAACATCAAACTAGCTCATGGTTAGGTAACTGTGCGAGTGTATTCTATATGAATCAAACTTGTGACAACTGGAAAGAAACGATGGTGCGATTCTATAAGAATCAAACTTGTTCCAGGTTATGAATTGACGATTGATGATGAATTTTGAAATGATTAACACTCTCGATGTGTCACAAAACCACTTTAGCAAGTGACACATCGATTGATTTTCAAATCAATTTTTTATTTCAATCGGTGAGATAGTAACTCGCTGGTTCACTCTTATCGTGTTGTCTGCTTTGAGATGTTCCGATAATGAGAACATGCTGAGTTTGATGAATCTGATACATATGTGTTAGAAAGATTTGATACTTCAGCTGGAAATCCTGTCAAGGAGATTCTTCTTAAATTGAATCTACCTGATCACAGGTCGATCCTCACGGATTTGAAGGTTACTCCAACCAAACACGGGCGAATGACAAAGCCATATTCGTCCCCCTGCTTTATTGCTAACTATTTTGTTTCATGAATATTTAAAGATGGTGATGGAGGTACCTGATTCCAGCTGACTCACAAGATTCATAGCCACATGCTCATACCTAACCGATGAATATAAAGACATCATGAAAGCTCAAGTACATGTTTCAAGACTTCCGCTACTCTGATACCATACGTCCTTCTTGAAGCGACAAAGTGTTAAAGTTAAAAAAATTCAAAAAAGATGCATTATTAAAGCTTTTCAAGATTATTAAATCAAGATAGGTATGCGCATGTCAGTCCAGAAGTCACAAGTTTACGAGATGGCAAAGTTTACAAGATGGCAAAACGAGATTATGCTTGGTTGATGATTTCAAGAAGCTCAAAAATCACATTCATGTCAAGTCAAAAGAACTAGCTCAAATCCAAAGTCAATGATCACTACATCAAATCACAAGTTAATGATTAAAGTTAAAGACTACGAGCTCAAGACCGAAGTGAAAGCATAGTATGCTAAGTTTAATTTTTTGTAAATTGGAAGTGAACTTCCTTAGGGGAGATTGTTAGAAATACGAAAAAGTGTCGGTCACTACCAATATTGTTAATCGTAGCTCATAGTAAGTTGTAAGGTTAAGTTATAAAGCTAACCGGGCCAAAGGCCCATTGATAAGCCCACTAAGGGTCCATGGCCGGCCAAGACTAGAGTATAAGTACCCTCTCCATAGCTTAGAGAGGGTGTTGGTTGTTCATTTGTCACATTTCACTCAAGCTAATCATTCCATACAACCACCTCTTTAGTCTTTCTAAAAACTAAAAGTGTAATCATTCCATAATATGTTAAGGATTTATTATTCAATTTGGAATTATTACTTCCGCACCAAAAACATGGTACAACACGTTTAAGCACAATGTATAAATCCATGAAGCACGAATTCAAATAGCATAGACTTCAAACTTACTCATTTTCCCTCCAAATTCATTCTAGTTTCTGACCACCACTTTAACACAAGGTACAACACTCAATGCAAAACATCTTAACACTAATCCTAAACCCTAATCCACGTCCTAAATCCAAAAACCCTAACCCAAAATCAAAACCAACCCGTCACCCCTTTAACTAGTCTAAACTAGTTTAAAACCCATTTTAAATCAAGCAAGCACCTCAAGCTAGCACCCTACCATCACCTTGACATCATCATTACCCACCTCCTTGCCTCCTTGCTTGCTACAACACTTGGTTACCAAGCAAAAACCATCCTTGTCACCTCCTTGTCCATTCGCACCCCTCCACACCTCCACACCTTTCATAGCTAGTTTCTAGCTCTTCATACTCACCCTATGGTTGCCCTTAGTCACAACTCTAGCACCCTTGGCCACCACACCAAGTAAACTTGGTCACCAAGGGTGGTTCGACCCTATAAATAGCCGAGAGCCCCCCACCACTTCAAACACACCTCAAAATTTAACACACACTCAAATGGAGTTTTAAACAAGATCAAGGAAGATCAAGGAAGGAAGAACTCAGCCAATTTGAAGCCAAGAAACAAGAAAAGAAGCCATTGAAGTCATTTTCTAGGCGTTCAAACCACATAAGCTCATTTCGACCCACATAAGCTCTAGTAAGCTCAAAAACTTGTTCCATAAGCTCATAATCTGTTTTAAATCTTTCATAAGTTCTATAAGATAATGTGTAAACTCTTGTTTAATCTTTTGAATCACAAACCCATACGTTTTAAATTTTCTAAACCAAACGTGCCCATTTTATGATTTAAAGCTCATAAGCTCTTTTGATAAGTTATAAGCTCGTAAAACTTATTTATTCTAACTTATTTTAGCTTATTATAATAATTATAACCTGCAAATTACTTTCTATATTGAAAAATATCAAAATTAGGAATTTTGGACTTAAATTGCAACTATTTTCATGCACAAGGGTATATATTGTAACTTTATGAAATTTTATAGTTTTGAGCCAAAAATGTCATTATCCTAAAGTTATAACTACAAGGGGCTATTTTGCCAAGTTATAAAGTAGAAATATATATATAAAGGATTAAATTTGTAAAAATATATAAATCAAGGGTATATATTGCCATTTTTGCATACTTAAAAATATAAAATATATTATTTTTATATAAATTATAAAAATATATTTAAATATTATAAGACTCGATTTTATTAAAACCCGACATATTTGTCGTTATCATTCGTCGATCAAAACACTATAAAATCAATTATGTTATAAATATAATATAATTTATCATCCACTAGCTTTTGAAGAACTTATAATGATAAAATCTTATCATTTAATCTATAACGTATCACGTTACTAGAGGGTTTCATGTGAGGGGTTTCATTTGGGTAGACGTTTTGACGAGTTGCTGGATTTACGATTTAAAGTGTCCTAGCTCCTCAAACGTTTACTACATGACCTCTGGATTATGATAGCCCGAACAGTGTTATGATGTTTTCATAAACTAATAAACTAAATTAACCTCAATGTTAAATAAAGCTTTAAAGTATAATCAAACTAAGACTTGACATATATTAACTCAGGTTGCGTGACAAAGCCGTTTAACACCATCTGAGTCACTTTTGACATCAATCAGATTTCCCTGAACTAAGGTGAGTTCATAGTCTCACCTTTACATGTTTTTCTAAACTCCGTGGGGAGATACATGATATAAACATGAATACAAGTGTTTTCCAACTGTATGCTATCCTGATATATTATTGCCTAAGTTTGCTTTCACTGCCAATATTTCTTAATTATGAACCATTAGTCACTTGCGAGTGAACGCGAATATTGTGGATAGATCTATCGGGGTGTGACGACTCCCGTTGGTGTGCCTATACTTTTGGTACCAATAGCACTATATTTGATTATAATGGGTAACTTTGGCAAGTTACCTTTCATGAGGGCTTAGGTTCCTCCCCAATGTCACTACGGTGATTTCATGTTAACGTGTTGGTGCCATGAGCTTAAATGCAATAATACTGTTTACTATGATAATTGTAAATGCAATTACAATTATTACAAACTATGGGTGTATAACAACGTAACCCACTATTAAACTTGTATTCAACTATTATTACATTGCAAACACTGTGAATTTCACTCAACCTTTGTGTTGACTTTTAAGCATGTTTATCTTAGGTAACTAAGCATATTATGGCACGGAGTGGCACTGGACATGAGGACGTCCAAACCTGTTATCATTCAACGTTATGTTTTGAAATGTAATTTGGGACCTCCGTTTGTAAAAACTCTAATGAATAATGAATGATAACTTATCTTTTAAAAACGTCTCTTTTGAGTCGATTTCTATTATTGTGACTATGATTCATGAAGTAATACCCTAAATTAGCTTCCGCTGCTATATGTCAAATATCGGGGTGTTACAGATTGGTATCAGAGCCGCAGTTATAAAGAACAAGGTTAAAACCTAAACAATAACTACTTTTTCCATCCAAGAAAGTCCTTCGTGACACTACGTTCCCGAATAGTATGTAAATGATACATAACTATTATACTACTATATAAATAACTTATGTTATTTTCCACCGGGTTGTTTCAAAAATATGTCTTCCAACACTTCTGACTATATCTACCCTATTATCGTCCCATCTGATGTCGATGTTGAGGATGCCTTTTCCTCTACAACTACTCCTAACTATACTCCAGCTTCACCGGACTATTCCCCATCTTCACCGGGAAACACCTCTCCTGATCTTTCAGATGATTTATCTAAATATCTTTTGGCCTCACTAGCCATCTCACCTTTCCACGATGATCCATATATGAAAGTTATGCAAGCATATAATAATGCTACTAGTAATGAATCACCTATTCCACCACCACAAGCTCTTATTGCTCCATCAATTTGCCTCCATCTTCAATGTTTGATCCCCAAGATTTTTTTCTTCCTGAAAAGACTTTACCACCTAAGAAGCGAGCCCGTTCCCGATCATACTCCTCTACTTCTGCTCTACCTCAAGTGTTTGAGATTGGAGAAAGTTCTCATAAGACGCATCTAGAACGTCATGAGGAACAAATCGAGACTATTCTAAATCACTTAGATGAACTCCCTCTTGAGCGCATTGATCACATAGAAGATATTATAGAAGGTCTTCGTAACGGTCGAGTAGTTATACAACAAGATTTTGATCAACTCGAAACTGAACTTCATGAAGCCCGTGCTCAGATTGTTGGATTTCAGAAAGAACAAATAAGGCATGATGATGAGATTATTCTTGCTCGCGTTAGGGTTTCTACTATAGAAATGATCGTTGAGGATATCCAGGTTCACCACCGATTAGATATGAAGAATCTTCTGGACAAGATCCGTGAGCTCAAGAATCACAAGGGAGGACCACCAAACTATTATACTAGATCCTTATCATTTACAGCTTTTAGTTAGAATCCAACCACTGGACGCGTGGCATAAATAATGACACTTGTCGAAATTTGATTATGTAAAATATGTAAGACAAGTTGTTTATGACTTAATACAGTGGTGATTCCATTATATACTTCGCTGTTTATGATACCGATTTATGTATGTCATGGTTGTCCATCCTATATTCTGTAATACGACGATTCATATCTTTATCCGGGATTACCATGGTTCTCTTACCATCTGGTCTTCTCAAACCTATATAACTAAGTATCATGGATACAATCAATAATCAAGACGTTGAGCATAAAAGTTTTGGAATCTAAGACTTCCAAATAAGAATGATATATAAATTCAATATCACTAAGTATGAAAATTTTAATACGATGACTTGTGATATGACTATCATTATATGAATTCTTATTCTGTGTTGTCTTGTAAATGTTGATAGAATGGCTCCCAAGAGGACATCAACATCTGCAGCACCAGCCATGACTCAGGCCGCCATCAGGAAACTAGTCGCTGATAGTGTTGCCACAGCTCTGGAAGCACAAGCTGCTACCATGGCAAATTCTGACAATACAAATAGGAACACCCGACAAGGAGAAGCTCCTGTAGCAAGAAAATGTAGCTACAAAGAGTTTATGAGCTGCCAACCTTTCAATTTCAAAGGTACAGAAGGCGCTGTTGGCCTCATCCGCTGGTTTGAGCGAACTGAATCAGTGTTTTCCCGTAGCAACTGTACCGAAGACTGCAAGGTGAAGTTTGCTACTGGTACTTTAACTGAAGAAGCCTTGTCCTGGTGGAATTCATTCGCCCAGCTAATTGGAATAGAAGAAGCTTACAAGATTACCTGGGTTGAATTTAAGAAGCTTTTGATAAAGAAGTATTGTCCCCGAACTGAGATCCAGAAGATGGAAGACGAATTTTACCATCTGATTGTGAAGGGGAATGATCTCAAGACACATGTGAGAAGATTCCAGGAATTGGCAACTTTATGTCCCACTATGGTGCCAGATTCTGAGAAAATGATGGAAGTTTTCATCGGGGGATTGCCTCGAAGTATTGAAGGGAATGTTACCGCCTCTAAACCTCAAACCCTAGAGGAAGCCATTAACATAGCCCAGAGGCTAATGGATCAGGTAACAAAGCACACTTCGGTGTAAGTATCAAGTGATCACAAACGAAAGTTTGACGACAGAAGAACTTTCAACAACAACAACTACCACAACAATAATAACAACAACTACCATAACACTAACACCAACCGCTACAATAATCACCAACCACAACAGAACAAAAGGCAAGAAGCTGTCAGAGCTTATGCTGCCACTCCAGCTGAGAACAGTAGGTATGCTGGAAACCTCCCACTGTGTAGAAGATGTGTTCTACATCACACAGGACCTTGCACTATTAAGTGTAATACTTGCAACAAGGTAGGCCACTTGACCAAGAACTGTAGAAACAAAGGGCCAGCCACTGGAAGTAATCTGCTACTAGTGACAGTTACTTGTCATGCCTGTGGAGAGAAAGGACATTATGCAAATCAGTGCTGAAAGGCCACCAACAACAATGCCCAGGGGAGAGCTTACATGCTAAGAGATAGGAATGCTCACCAAGACCCGAACGTAGTCACGAGTATGTTCCTTCTAAACCAACATCTAGCTAGAGTATTATTTGATTCTAGAGCTGATAAAAGCTTCGTATCTATATCTCTTGCCTCTATGCTAAATATCTCACCCATTACAATAGATACCTTTTACAATATCGAAATGGCTGACAGAAATCTAGTAACCACAAACTCTGTTATCCAGGGTTGCACCCTGACTTTGTTAAACCAACCTTTCGAAATTGATCTCATGCCAATTAAACTAGGTAGTTTTGACGTTGTCATCGGTATAGACTGGTTTTCCAAGTATCATGCAAAAATTCTATGTGACGAGAAAGTCGTCCACATTCCTATCGACGGTGAAACTTTGATCATCCGAGATGACCAAAGTAAAACCCAACTAAATCTCATATCCTGTATAAAAACCGAAAGATATATATCCTGAGGTTGTCAAGTTTTCGTAGTCCAAGTAATGGAGAAGAAGTCAGACAAGAAAAGACTAGAAGATATCCCAGTAGTCAGAGAATTCCCAAAAGTTTTTCCTGAAGATCTACCCGGCCTTCCTCCTGTTTGTCAAATACAATTTCAAATCGATTTGATTCCAGGAGCGGCACCAGTAGCACGAGCACCTTATAGATTAGCTCATTTAAAAATGCAGGAACTATCTGACCAACTACAAGAGTTAGCAGACCGAGGTTTTATCTGACCAAGTACTTCGCCCTGGGGAGCTCCTGTCTTATTTGATAAAAAGAAAGATGGATCTTTTAGAATGTGTATCAATTACCAGGAGTTGAATTAACTCACTATAAAGAATCGTTATCCATTACCCAGGATCGATGATTTATTCGACCAACTTCAAGGTTCGAGTGTCTACTCAAAGATTGACTTAAGATCAGGCTATCATCAACTGAGAGTCAGGGATAAAGATATTCCCAAGACTGCTTTCAGAACGAGATACGGACACTACGAATTTCAAGTAATGCCATTTGGTTTAACTAACGCACCTTCTGTATTCATGGACCTCATAAACCGTGTGTGCAAACCATACTTGAATAAATTTTTGATAGTGTTCATTGATGATATTCTTATCTACTCCCGTAACAAAGAAAAACACGCAAATCACCTGAGAATAATCTTGGGATTACTCAAAAAGGAGAAATTGTATGCCAAGTTCTCCAAATGTGATTTCTGGATTAGTATCGTGCAGTTTTTTGGGTACGTAATTGACAGTCAAGGAATTCATGTTGACCCTGCCAAGATTGAAGCAGTTAAGAATTGGGCATCTCCTACCACACCTATAAAAGTACGACAATTATTAGGACTCGCTGGCTACTATCGAAGATTTATCAAAGATTTTTCGAAGATCGCAAAGTCCTTGACTGAATTAACCTAGAAAAACAAGAAGTATATCTGGGGTGAAGACCAAGAGTCAGCTTTCTAACTACTAAAGCAAAAGTTGTGTGAAGCTCTAATCTTAGCATTACCAGAAGGAAACGATGATTTTGTTGTTTACTGTGATGCATCCCATCAAGGCCTAAGAGCAGTGTTAATGCAAAGAGAAAAAGTTATTGCATATGCATCCCAACAACTCAAGCCTAATGAAGAAAACTATACCACACATGATCTCGAATTAGGAGCAGTTGTGTTCGCTCTTAAAATTTGGAGACACTATTAGTATGGCACAAAGTGTATTGTGTTCACTGATTATAAAAGTCTTCAGCATATTCTTGATCAAAAAGAGTTGAACATGAGACAACGCCGTTGGTTAGAATTGCTTGCAGATTACGATTATGAGATTCGCTACCATCCTGGAAAGGCAAATGTTTAACATGCTCTAGAGTTAAAGCTGAATGTCAGAAGCCATACGGCTTACTGGTGCAACCGGAGATTCCTATGTGGAAGTAGGAGAGAATAACAATGGATTTCGTCACAAAACTACCTAAAACCTCAAACGGACATGACACAATCTGGGTCATTGTTGATCGCCTTACCAAATACGCACATTTCATCCCTACCCGAGAGACAGATAGTATGGAAACCCTTATAAGGTTGTACATCAAAGAAATAGTCTCCCAGCATAGCGTGCCAATATCTATCATCTCGGATCGTGACAGTCATTTCACATCCAGATTCTGGCAATCATTACAAAGTGCTTTGGGTACTCAATTAGACATGAGTAAGACATATCATCCCGATACCAATGGACAAAGTGAAAGAACCATCCAAACACTCGAAGATATGCTTTGAGCCTGTGTTATAGATTTTGAAAAAGGATGGGAAAGACATTTACCATTGGTAGAATTTTCTACAATAACAGTTACCATGCCAGTATTAAGGCAGCACCATTCGAGGCACTTTATGGTCGAAAGTGTCGATCACCTGTTTGCTGGGCAGAAGTTGGAGATGTTCAACTCACGGGACCAGAGATAATCCAAGATACCACCAAAAAGATAATACAAATCCGACAACGCTTGCAAGCTGCAAGAGACCGGAAGAGAAATTATGCCAATATAAGACAAAAGCCTTTAGAATTTCAAGTTGGAGATCGTGTTATGTTGAAAGTATCACCTCGAAAAGGTGTCGTTCATTTTGGAAAGCGAGGAAAGCTTAACCCTCGGTACATTGGACCATTCAAAATCTTTGAACGGATTGGCCCAATGGCATACAAACTAGAGCTTCCTGAAGAGCTCAGTAATGTCTACAGTACTTTCCATGTTTCTAATATAAAGAAATGCCTATCTGACGAATCCCTTATCATTCCAATGAAAGAACTTCAACTTGATGATAAGCTCAACTTTGTAGAAGAACCAATAGAAATTATGGATCGAGAAGTCAAGCAACAGAAACAGAGTCGTATCCTTATAGTTAAAGTAAGATGGAAATCTAAAAGAGGACCAGAATTTACGTGGGAACGCGAAGATCAAATTCGTGCCAAGTTATCCCCATCTGTTTTCAAACATCACTCCGACATCCAACAAAATCTCAGGACGAGATTTCTTTTAAGGGAGGGAGACTATAACAACCCGCAATTTTCATCAATATAATTATCCATCTATTAAATTAGATGCAATGTAATATAAATCTATTGGCATTAGATCGCAATGTAACATTATATATACCACTTTTTACTGAGAAATTTTGCTTATTCTATTATGTAACGTAGTTTACATAACTAAAGTAATCGAGATCATGCAACTCCTATTGCAATTCTAAGTACATTTATATCAAGTAAAACAGCTTAAATAGGTAAGTCAATTTTTAATATTTTTATACCATGTTACGTTATCTATTTAACGTAGAGTTTTCTTAACATTATTCTAAATGCACTTTATCATTAACGTTAATGTTTATATTAAAACCTTAACTTTATGTAATATTTACATATAAAAAAAATGTACAAGCTTTTAAAGCATGTGTACAAGTATCATAGCACCACATTTGAATATTTTCACTCCTAAACTAAAGTACAACACTTTAAAGCACAATGTACAAACCAATTAAGCATAAAATTCAAACTAACTCATTTTCCCTCCATTTTTCATAAGAATTTCAAACCACATCTTTAAGCTCTAAGTACAAGATCCTAATGCATAACATTTAAACATTTAAATCCTAAACCCTAACCCTAATTCATCATAAAATCCTAACCCGAAACCCTACTTGAACCCGACACCTTTTAACTAGTTTAAAACCCATTTTAAATCAAGCAAACACCTCAAGTACCTCAAGCTAGCACCCTACCATCACCTTGACATCATCATTATCCGCCTCCTTGCCTCCTTTCTTGCTACAATACTTGGTCACCAAGCAAACACCACCTCTTCACCCTTCTTGCAACCCGCACCATTCACCACTACTTCACACCTTTCATAGCTAGTTTCTAGCCCTCAATACTCACCCATAGCTGCCCTTAGTCACTACTCTAGTATCCTTGGTCCTTACTTCAAGTCATAAACTTAGGCACCAAGGGTTTCGCACCCTATAAATAGCCGAACCCACCACCACTTCAAACACACCTCAAAATTCAACACACACTTAAATGGAGTTTTAAACAAGATCAAGGAAGATCAAGGAAGGAAGAACTCAGCCAATTTGAAGCCAAGAAACAAGAAAAAAGCCATTGAAGTCGTTTTCTAGACGTTTGACCCACATAAGCTCATTTCGATCCACATAAGCTCTAGTAAGCTCAAAAACTTGTTCCATAAGCACATAATTTGTTTTAAATCTTTCATAAGTTCTATAAGATCATGTGTAAACTCTTGTTTAATCTCTTGAATCACGAACCCATGCATTTTGAATTTTCTAAACCAAACATGCTCATTTTATGATTTTAAGCTCATAAGCTCTTTTCATAAGCTATTAGCTCGTAAAAGCTACTTAATTTAGCTTATAGTAATAAGCTATAACTTACAAAATTGATTTCTAAATCAAAAATATCAATATTATGTTTTTTGGACTAAATTCGCAAATGTTTTCATGCTAAGGGGTATATATTGTAAATTTTTAAAACTTATAACTAAAGGGGCTGAAAATGTAATTATCCTAAAGTTAAACTTCAGGGGTTGTTTTGTCATACTTGAAAGTTAAAGGTTTAAAGATTTTAAAAGTTATATTAAACGGATTTACCTTGTAAATATATATAAACCAAGGGTATATATTGCCATTTTTCATTTTTAAAGGTATAGAATGTAATATTTTTATATAAATTATAAAAATATATTTAAATATTATAAGACTCGATTTTATTAAAACCTGACACATTTGTCGTTATCATTTGTCGATCTAAACACTATAAAATCAATTATGTTATAAATATAACATAATTTATCATCCACTAGCTTTTGAAGAAACCTAAAAATAATAAAATCATATCCTTTAAACTATAACGTATCACGTTACTAGGGAGTTTCATGTGAGGGGTTTCATTTGGGTAGACGTTTTGACGAGTTGCTGGATTTACGATTTAAAGTGTCCTAGCTCCTCAAACGTTTACTACATGACCTCTGGATTATGATAGCCCGAACAGTGATACGATATTTTCACAAGTTATCAAACCAAAAACCGTTAAATTCTATGAAATAAAGTTGTAAAATATAAACAATCAAACTAAGACTTGACATATTACCTCAGGTTGCGTGACGAGGCCATTACTTTCATTTGATATACTTTTGCCATCAATCAGATTTCCCTGTTAAGGTGAGTTCATAGTCCTACCTTTACATATTTTCTAAATCCCGTAGGGAGATACATGCTATAAACCATGAATACAGGTGTTTTCCAACTGTATGCTATCCTGATATATTATTGCCTAAGTTTGCTTTCACTGCCAATATTTCTTAATCATGAACCATTAGTCACTTGCAAGTGAACGTGAATATTGTAGATAGATCTATCAGGGTGTGACGACTCCCGTTGGTGTGCCTATACTTTTGGTACCAATAGCACTATATTTGATTATAATGGGTAACTTTGGCAAGTTACCTTTCATGAGGGCTTAGGTTCCTCCCCAATGTCACTACGGTGATTTCAAGTTAACGTGTTGATGTCATGAGCTTAAATGCAATAATACTGTTTACTATGATAATTGTAAATGCAATTACAATTATTACAAACTATGGGTGTATAACAACGTAACCCACTATTGAACTTGTATTCAACTATTATTACATTGCAAACACTGTGAATTTCACTCAACCTTTGTGTTGACTTTTAAGCATGTTTATCTCAGGTAACTGAGCATCTTATGGCATGGAGTGGCACTGGTCATGAGGACGTCCAAACCTGTTATCATTCAACTTTATGTTTTGAAATGTATTTTCGGACCTCTTTTTGTAAAAACTCTGATGAATAATGAATGATAACTTATCTTTTAAAAGCGTCTCTTTTGAGTCGTTTTCTATTATTGTGACTATGATTCATGAAGTAATACCCCAAATTAGCTTCCGCTGCTATATGTCAAATATCGGAGTGTTACAGCTTAGCAACTAAACCATCATGTATTCGTGTAAATAATTAGCTAACCCTTCCACTCCAAATTCACCCAAAGCCACCTAAATTTATCCCATCCGTTTCCGTTTCCATTGTATGTTATCTTACACCTACACCACACAACCTTTTAAAAGACCTCTTGGATAGTAATGAATAATGCTTATGCCTAGCGGTTGAGGTTTGATCCTTTTCCAAGCCTATGGTAATTTATATGCTATGACAGGTAGTGAGTGTTGATTTTTTGTTTCCCCCTTATGTTATAATTTATTATACACCCGAGTGAAAGAGAGAATCTCAAACACTTATGTGAGGTGCTAGTATATACTTTCCGTGTTGTTAATTACGAGGTCTAGAAGGTTGTGTTGTAAAATACTTTTAAATAGTAGGTTAAATGACTCCTCATATCCCAAGTGTATGGGTATTTAATGAGGTGTCATTTTATACACATTTTTAGGCCGTTTAACCTCCTAAATCGTGTGTTTATGCCTAAAATAGGTACTTAATCGTTCCTTTTCAGGTATTTTGTATTTGAAAGACCTACACCAACATTGCTCAAGAATTTCTCCTCAGAAGCTGGAGACGGCGTCACAGATTACACGTGACGCCGTCATAACGATTTCCAAGACGGCGTCACAAGATCTCAAGACGGCGTCAGATTGTACGACCCAACCCATTATCTAGAATATTCTTGTCACGACGGCGTCACAATTAAAACACGACGCCGTCGCAACGATTTTCCTATAAATACAAATCCGATTTTAGGGTTTTAAGTGTGTAACTTTAAAGTAAAAGAAAGGGACAAACCTTAGTTTGTTTAGCAGCTGTTAAGGAAGATTTTAGGGCCTCAAAACCCTATTGTACTTCCTTCAGTTCATGTTTTAATCAAGTAATATTATCTTAATCATTC
>BQNB010024827.1:0-19185 GCA_026074375.1 Tanacetum coccineum
ATTCTCTTATACTCATTCATCTCCAATCATACCTAAGGACTGCTATTTCTAACTATAGAGTGTCCTTGGGTAGATCCCTCTAGTTCTAGTTGGATCATAGGACTGGTACCTAACCTAACCACCTTATGAATTTAGAATCGTCATGAATTAAGTTGTTGTTGGGTATGAGATCGTAACCATAAAACCTTTTTCGAAGAGTATCAAGCACTTTAAGTCAATTAGATCACTTATTATTTTCAAGATCATATTTTAATTAGATTTCTCCCCTTATCTTAAATACTAATTCCCTTAGTTTTTGAAATACCTTGTGATTAAAATTTGTCATGAAAATCCTGTGGAGAAAACTTTTATACGTAGCATGCATTATATGGAACATTAACTTGCTCCCCCTTAATTTTACATATGTTTGACACCAAAAAACATGATACCAAGTTGTAAAATAAATATAAAACTGAGGGTTAGCATTGTTGAGCACATAATTTTGAAAGATTATGAATTGTCATTGAAGAATTCTTGAAAAATTATGCTCAACCACTAAGTCATCTTATAACATACAATCTATTGAGTAGTCATTATTATTCCTGATTAGATTAGATTAGAGTAGTTATTAAGATTAGATTAAATGTTTTGAATACATAAATATTTTCATGTTATGATGTATCTAAAATCATTAAAACCTTATTTTTCAAAAAACTCCCCCTCAAACATTGACTCATTTTGAAAATGACACAAAATGTAGAAGAATTTTCTTGTAAACCTTGATGAGGGATGGAGTGTTGAACATACAATTTTGAAAGATTATGAATTGTCATTGAGAAATTATTGAAAATTTGTGTTCAACATTTTGAAAAACATCATATTAGAAGACTTCTCTTCTAACGCTAAGGAAAGTTCTCCTTTCGTCGTTTCAGTCCGAGTTGCAATCCTGAGATGCATTTACAAGTCATTCAGACAAAATTAGAAATGACTGTTTGAAAAAACTTTTGAAAATTTTGGGCGAACTCATTACACGCCCGTGTCGATATTAATCAACATTTTAGGATAGTAAATGTTATCTATTCCATGAAGACCATGCCTAGAAGAAGATTTTTTTGAAAACATTTTCTGGATATTTTGATTTTGTATTTTCTTTTTGAAATTTTATATTTTTGTATTTTTCTTTTTTCAAAAATATGTACATGGTGATGTTTGATGAAGTATCAAGCAGATTCATTTGTCAGAACCTCCAGTTCTGCTGGAGTCAAACATCTCATACCAATTCGCCTGACAAGATACTGAAACCTATCTTCGGATAGGGCTTTAGTAAACATATCAGCCAATTGGTATTCAGTATGTACAAAGTACAATTCAATTATACCGTTTTTCTAACTGTTCTTGATGAAATGATACCGGAGTATGATGTGCTTGGTAGGGAGTGCGAACGGGGTTGCATAAGATTGCTTATGCTGACTGAGAGTCGCAATACAATGGTATTTTGTTGTAGTTGAAGCCATAATCTTGAAGCTGTGTCCTCATCCACATTACTTGAGCATAACTTGCAGATAACGCCACGTATTCAGCCTCTGCGGATGACATTGCAGTACAGTCTTGCTTCTTTGACATCCAGCTGACTAACTTATCACCTAGGAACTGTATTCCTCCAGAAGTGCTTTTGCGAGTATCAAACGAAACCGGGAATGATCGGACATCTAAAAAAGCTGTTAGATCAAAGCCAGAAATTCGGATTACCAGTGGTCCCACTGTTAATGGTACCTCTTAAAGTATCGAAAGTTCCGTTTTACCTCCTTTGCAGATGTTCAGTCCGTCTTGCTTGATATCTGTGCACGATAACAGATAGCTTGCACTATGTCTGGTCTATAGATGTCAGGATACATGAGTGACCCAATTTTGCCATTACGGTATTCAGTTTGGTTACGGGTTCACCACTCAAGTTATCGTCTAATTTAGGTTTCATAGCAATGTGCTACCAAGCTTTGTCTTTTTTCCATACCTTGTTTTAAAGATTCTCTAAAGTATATTTGGCCTGATTGTATTAAAAATACCGTGTGGGGATTGGTAGATCCGAAAAGTCCTAAAAAGAATTTCATTTCCCCTATTAAGGACATATCAAATCTACTGTGCATTAATTTTTCAAATCGTTTAGAAAATTTAGGGTTTGTAGACCCAAAAATGATGTCATCAATGTAAATTTGCACATGTAGAATGTCCTCCCCGTATTTTATCGCGATAGGGTGGGGTCTATGATCCTTTAGTAAAAACCTTTGGAAATCAGGATTTTGAGAGTTCATCCATACCAGGCTCTTTGAGCTTGCTTCAATCCATATAGAGCTTTCCTTAAGACGGTAATCTTTTCTGGTGATCAGGAATCAACGGGAATTTGTCTGGTTGTGCAAACATAAAACCTCCTCCTCTTCAATGGACCATTAAGAAACGGCCGTTTTACGTCCATGGATTAAATTGGAAATGACTTGTGTGCAGCATTATTTTGGTGGATTTGACAGCCTCCAAGCGAGCAACTGGAGCAAATGATTCTTCAAAATCAATACCCTCTTCCTGAGCATAACCCTTTGCTACAAGTCATGCTTTGTTGCGAATTACAGTTTGGTCTTCATCCTTTTTGTTTTTCCATAGCCACTTTAGCTTGATTACGTTCTTGCCAAAAGGTTTGTCAACAACTTCTCAGACTTGGAGTCTGTCAAACTGATGAAGTTCTTCCTGTATTGCTTCTATCCATGCAGAATCAGCCATTACATCCTTAATGTTTTTTGGTTCAACCATACTCACGGTTAGTGCGAACATACACATTTCAGGATCTGTTGCAAGTTGTTGTCTTGTTTGCACTGGCTTGGATGGATTGCCACGAACTTGAGTTAACGGGTGATCTTTTGTCCATTAGTATTCAGAATCTTGAGGTTTTGATTGAAGGTGTGCATATTTGAAGTACCAATATTGCGTGAGGAAGACTCTGCATTTTCTTGTAATGGTGTACATAAAGGATTGGTAAATTCTACTTGATTATCATTATTTTCCTCAGCATGAACATTTGTTGGAGTTGTTGGTTCTGATGTAGGTTGAATATGCGTTGAAGGTAGTGTGTCTTTTTTAATAGAATTGTCGGTGGGAGAAGAAGACTTATTGACACGAGAAGTACCATCATTGAAAAATTCATCGTACAAAGGACCAAAAAGAATATCCAACTCCTGTTATGATGGAACTCTTGTATCTGCTGAAGGAGAACTATTTTGTAGTTCTGGTGCGGGGTCAGGGTTATCATAATCTGACGCTTTTTTTCATTGGGGAACGAGGCCTGAAGTGTCATTAGCAACAGACGTCTCTGACATCTCTTTGATCTCATCAAATCTGAGATGTATGGATTCAACTATCAATCTTGTTCTCTTGTTGTAGACACGATATCCCTTTGACTGAGTGGAGTATCCTACCAAAATGCACGGATCCCCTTTTTCTTTCATCTTATCTAAGTTCTCACCATCTCTGGTTAGGTAACAAGTGCAACCAAAGATGTGAAGGTGTTTAATTGAGGGTTTTCTGTCATTAATGATGTGATATGCCATTTTCTCATGAGTTGGGATGATGATTGATCTGTTTTGAGTATAGCATGCGGTTGCAATTGCTTCAGCCCAAAAGAATAAAGGAAGTTTAGAAGCCGAAAGCATCATTCGAGCAGCCTCAACGAGAGTGCGGTTTCGTCTTTCGACAACGCCGTTCTGTTCAGGTGTTCGAGGTGATTGCTCCAATTCCTTCCTTCTTTAAAGAATGCATGAAGTTTTTGTTTAAGAATCTGTGATTCTGTCAGTTGAACAGAAATTACTGGGGCTTTGAGATTTATTGGGATCATCGTGAGAAAGTCTTTTAAAATTTGGTGTTTCATCCTTGGAACGTAGAAAGAGTGTCCAAGTATATCTGGAGTAGTCATCGACAATTAATAGAATATTATCTCTTTTTATTTTATGCTAGCAACGCCTCATTGGACCACATAAGTCAATATGAAGCAAATTTAACCGTCCTTTAAAACTTGGAACAGTCCTTTGTCTTGAATGAACTTCTTTTTGCTTTACTCACTTCACAAGAGGAAATATAGTGATACTTGACATACTTCAGGTTTTGTAAACAAATACAAAACATCTCTATCTTTGAAGCAAGTTTGATGTAGTCGAAGTTGATGGTGGGAAAGTATTTCGATGCCATAACATGCTGAGTTGGTGGATGCTTTAAGCCTTGAGACAGATTGGAGTTGATGAAGTTGTTTTCTTGAAGAGAAAAATTGATGAGGATCAGTTCACGATTACCGGTTAGTAAGGGTTTCCTTGAAGATCTCTTACAAAACACGTAGATTTCCGAAATGCAAACCTCCAAATCCGATCATTAGAAATGCCAAACCAAGAAAAGATGTGATAGAGGACTTCGACGTAGCTAAACTGTTGTTTTTTATCGTTAATATTTCCTTAAACCAAATACCTCCTCATTACAAAGGAATTAGAGCAAAATTGATCATTGCCAAAACGAACGGTACCCAAATATTTTTCAACAAAATTGCACAGCAGTGATAGATTGCCCGTCATGTGCTTTGTGCATCCCGAGTCAACAATGAATAGGATGAGTTGTACAATCTGCAAGAGAATTAGAGGACGATGGAATACATGACAAATTGGATCCTAAAGTGTTTGTGAGTTTTAAGACATTAGTTATCCTAGATACATTATCTATGGCAAAACTAACTTTCTTATTCACACTTTCATTCTAAACTTTAGGTACCCATTTCCTTTTTGTCTTAGGAACCCATGTATATGCTGATGGGCATTGTTGTGATATCCACCATTTCCACGCCTTACTAGTTTTCTTATATAGCATCCTATAGTAACTCTTAGAATTTGTGGTAGTGGATTCTGATGCAACTGTTTTCTTATGGGGTGTTGCAACAGATTTGTTCGCTTGACTTTTGGGTTTTCTAGTACTAATAGGCACTACATTAGGCTTTATCTAGCACTTAAACGTAATTAAATAACTTTGAACACAAGGCATCATGATTCTCGAATTAAAAAACACATTCTTCCACAAGTAGTACAAACAAACATTAAATTTCGAAGTTCTGGAATTTAAAATGTCTTACCCGCAGTTACCGACTTTGTTTGATTAGAAACTACATAGATTATCTAGGTGGTCTTCTACATTCTGTCTTCTTAAAATTCACCTTGACTAGTCGTTTGGCAGGCATTATCTTTATTTATTTGCTCCTAGTGTGGTTGCAACATTAGTTCTGTGACGCTACTCATGTAGATGTAGACACGCGATGATTAGTATTTCCTAAAAGTTGAGTAAATATGGTGCTCTTGTTTATGTGATGTATAATTGCAATTCGATCTCTTTAACCTGAATCAGTTTAATCACATTTGTGATCTACTTCAGCTTAGCGTTGCTATTTGTAGGCAAATTTTATGTTTTTTAGTGTGCCTGGTTTTGATAAACCTATGACTCATCTAGTTTTTGAAACAGACTTTTTCTTTGCAAAATTTGTTCCACTCAGTGAGTCTGAAAAGGAGTCGGTTTTCCTATAAATGGTGGTTTATGGAATTCTTTGAGCATGTGGTTTGGTCTGAACTAAAAAGTTGTTTCATCAAACTTAGTGTCACATTTTTCCTTTTGAATTTGTCAATGAGTTTATATTAACTCATGATCTGCCAATGTTCTTGTCTTGCAGTTGAGATTTCATATTTTGTATTTCAAAGTATTGTTCATTTCTTTTGAAAATACATTTGACGCCTTTCTTTACAAAAATGTGTATTTTTAGTTGTTCATTGACATTGTTTGTAAAAGCGTTTTCAGAGAAATTGAGTGTTTTTCTTATTTAGCCAAAACTTTAGTAAAGTCAGGGTAATTCTCTTTACTTAATAAATTCTGTTTGTTCAGAAGCCTTTGTGCTAAGACAGTCACATTCCTGACTTTACGAAGATCTTAAGAATTGTAATTCAAGTGATCTTATCTAAAATAAGATGAAGGATGCAAATATGAAACACCTAATATTATTAGATACTACATTCTTGCAAAAGCATATCATACTGTTAGAAAATTATGCCTTATCACGATTCAAGTTCATCAATTTCATCTTTAAGAAGACTTCACGATACTTAAAATAGCCATGCTTTTTGTTTAAAGTTCATGAACAAATGTCGAAACTTCATCATTCTGAGTCTTAAGGGCAAGGGGTATTCAAACATGTCTTAATTAGTATTTCCTATCTTTATCGCAGTTGGTTTCGACGATGAAGACGGGTCGTTTTAATGTTTTACCTTGGCTTGATCTGACAATTCTTTCAGATGATTACTGTTATACACGTCATGGCATTGTATGCTTGTCTTTTATTGTGCTTATAGTTTTTGACCTTGGTAAGGAGATCGATGTTTTTGAAAAATTTGGGTTTCGTTTTCTCAAATGATTTTCTCCACATTTTCTTTCTTATTTATTTGCCAGTGCGAACTGAAATTCATAATGCTGAGTCGGGGGTTACAGGAATTTTAATTAAGAAGACTATTTAACTTGAGTAGTCAAAAGGAGCTTTCACTACGTCCTTTATTCAATTTTGATAAAACTCTCTTATCAAGAGTCCAGAGTCTCTTCCCTATCGGGGACGAGTCTATTTGCAGGATCAGATTGGTCATATGGGAATGCATACAAACATGGTTTCTCTTAATGCGCCTTTTTGAGGTAATGGATTGGCAAAGGTAGGTATTCCCATTAAATGTAGGCTTTTTGGGTGCTATCATATGAATGGTTTGGATTGACTTGACTCCTTTTGTAAATAATTTCATTCAAAAATTTAATTGTTTTACAGTGAAATCATATTGTCAATATCTTTTTCTTCCTTATGCTTCTAAATCGATCATGACCTTTGTTTCTCTTTGACAAGACCTTCGTAATGTGACTTGTTAAAAGCACTCTGTTTGACTAGCTCTATCGTGTTTTTTTGACACGGATATTTATAGGCTTTAACTTTTTAATCCTTCATTTTATGTCAATTTCTTTTTGAGCTACTATGTCCTAGAGTTTAATTTAACTTACGTCAAGTTTGTCATGTCAACTGTACGGATCATAAAGGCTTGTACCTTCAAACTCAGTCTGGTTATTTGAAGTGCAACTAACGGAACTATCCGAATATATTAGATTCCCTAGAGTTTCTATAGTTTCTGAAAGACACTAGATTTCGCACTCTGTTATTTCTTGTGTCAATATTGCATTTGCTTTCTTTAATTGCTTTTAATTATTTTCATTTTAACGACATCAAGCTTTAAATTAGCAATTAAATTAGCAAGTGCAGCACGCTCATCATCACATTCTACATCATTTTGGTCATCCTGAATATCATTATCACACATATCCGGTGAGTCAGGAATGACATTACTATCACCCGTTTCCACTGCACATGTGTTTGTATGGGACTTACAGATTGCTCAAATGTTGTCATGTCATCGGCAAATACATTATGTAAGTATGTATTGTACCTATTTTAATGGCTCAGCGTCAGTGCCTGAGTCTGCATTAGGGACCTCCTGGATCTTTGCCATGTAACTGTAATGTGCTTCTAACTCTTGTTCATCAATTTCTTCATCGTGTTGCTAGCAGTCTGATTGCTTGCTTGAATTTGACACCCTTATCTCAGCTTGTGTACCACAATCAAAATCTTTTCCTTATTGATACGTGGTGTCTTTAACCTTTTGGCTTTCAAGCATTCCTTAGCATAATGGCACCAAATTCCTTGCAGTTAAAAAACAACTGTATCACAGACTGTTACAACTACTTGACAACTACAGGTTCTCTGGTCCCAACATACATTTTATGCACTCTGATTTCCTAACTGTCAGTATGATTTGTGGGGTTTTTTTTTTTTCATATTCTTGTACCTTGGAGTAGTATCCACATTCTTGTTTCTGGTGTTTGAGGAAGTTCTGAGGTTGTTGTTGGTAGGTTTGTAGATTTTCTTAAAGTACTTTGCAATGAGAGCCAAATTTTTCTGCATGTCTTTATCCCTCTGAGCTTGTTCAGGATCACTATCTTCTTCAGAAGCTGACTAGATGGTGGTGTGATTGTTTAGCTATCTCGCTTGCTTTGTATCTTGTAGTTGCATGAGATCTGGTTGGAAGTGAAGCTTTTGATGTTGGTGCATATGATTTGTGAGACTTTGATGATTGATAATAAGGGTCTTGAAGTGTTTGAGCAGTAGCAACAAGTGCTAATGGGTTAGCATTCTTGGCCATTCTTTCAGCACGGAGTTCATTAACTTCCTTTTGGTATTGTTTCAGAATGTCAAAGAGTTTATGATATGAAACTTATCAACTATGTTGCTTGCTTGACAATTGTTACAAATCTTGACATTTGTTGAAGTTGTTAAGAAAATTGAACATTGACTTGCATCGGAGCTACTGTCAAAATTGTTATGTTCATTTCAGTATCTTCTTGTAGAATCTTGTGTAGTAAGACTCAATGGTTTCTCCATCGTGAGTGGTGATTGGGCCAACATACCTCCAATAAAGCATGTTTGTCTTGAACATCTGATTATTGAGTGATTCACCTTGTGGTAGCCTTGATGGCTTCCACATTCTTGAGCTGTGCTGACATGCATCTAACAGTTGAGTATATTTCATCTCCAATTCAGTCAAATATCAAATGAATCGCTTCTTTTTCTGATTCAAAATGAGCTCTGTTTTCAGGAGTCATATTCATAACTGTCTCGACCGTTGTTTGTTCAAGAACTGCTGGAGAATTCTCTATTGCAGGAACATCTAGTGTTGTGACAATAGTTGGAGTGTAAGGACCTTCGAGAATGCACTTCCGTAAGGCATCACCATCTGGTCTTGTTTTCAATGTATAGTAAGGTACCGTGACTCGCATTGTGCATATCTTCCTGTTGCAAGCATTGGTGGACGATCCCTTGAACCAGCTGCCATTATGTTGTTATGCATTTGACTGTCAGTTGTGGAAGTTACAATTCGAGTTGTCATGATGAATGATTGAAGAATTATGAAGTGAAAAATGATTGTAGGATCTTAAGTAGATTTGTTGTGATTGAAGTTGTGGTAAAAGGAAAGCAATAAACGTTCATGGGATTTTACAAGTCTATGATTAAAACCGAGAAAAGAGTTGTGTCTTTCGCGGGATTTTACAAAATCAATAGAAAACCGTGAATGTTAATTGATTTGGATTAAGGTTGTTTTGTAATTGAATTGAATGTCTTGAAAGTTAAAAATTCGAAACTGACTTATTTCGCTTGAAAGTGTGCATATTTCGCTTGGACTGAAAATGACATATTTCGCTTCAAAACATTACACATTTCGCTTGAAAACTGAAGACTGCACATTTCGCTTGATCAATACATATTTCGCTTGAAAAAGGAATTGCATGTTTCGCTTGGTCTTTTGCATATTTCGATTGATTTCAACACTGCATGTTTCGCTTCGAATTTAACAATTATTTCGCTTAAGGCACATTTGGGCATGTTTCCTTGAAATTCAATACTTCATGTTTCGCTTGATTTCGCATATTTTGCTTTCAGTTAACAAAAATTTGGCAGAGTGTTTTCTATTAAATTTGTAATATTTCGCTTGAGCTAAACTGCTTATTTTGAATATAACTAAACTACATATTCGCTTTTAACCTTAAACATATTCCGCTTCTATAATAACTGCATTTTCTGCCTCTGGCTCTAAACATACATGTTCCGATTGAGGTCACTTTGGGTGAGGACCATTAACTAGAAAACAAAATGTCCTTGTCTTTGTAGGCTAAAATTATGGATCTTGGTCTCCTCTTGTTTGACCGGTTATGACCACAAAAATGATAAGCCAATCACAAATAAGCTTCGAAAATAAGCAACCAAATAAGCTTGAAAATAAGCTCTAAATAAGCTCGAAAATCTTGAAAAATAAAAAAATGAAGCAACTAGTTTAGTGACAATAGAAGATGTAGACCAAGTATAGCAAGGTGTAAACAAGCAAAACAAATCAATAAGCCCAAATTTTTTTGAGCCGTGAGCTTATTTTGAAAATAAGCCACGAAATTTTGATCTTATAAGCACGAATCAAACACAAGAAGGTTTAGAACAAGTAAAGTGAGAAGTAAATAAGCAAAACAAACCAATAAGCCCCCAAAAAAATTATGCCGTGAGCTTATATGAAGAAAATAAGCCACGAAAATCTTAATTTGAGCTTATTAAACCACAAAACAAACACAATCTACCCGAGGCTCTTGATACCAAATGTCGGTAACCCAAGAATCACTTCACTTCATATTATGAACAAGAAAAGTAGGAAGAAACTAGGAAGAATGTAGAGAGAGAAACAAGAGAGAGAAAGTGAGAGAGAATTGGGAGGATTACTTGCAAAAAGAAAGTCTTACAAATGAACCAACCACCTCACCTTCCTTGGTGAGGTGTATATGTATCAAACTAAAAGGCTTTCATGCCTTTAGTAATTCTACGGGCCGGGCTCGGGATTACTTGGGCTTTCGCCCGATATACGTGACCGGTTAGCTTACATATAAGAGCCCGTTTACCCGTCTAGCCTATTATAACGTATATTAATTAATGACCGAGACCTAATATAATTAATGAAAGAACTTCCATTGTTCGACTCAATATTTTGAGGCTAACACAAGTACTTTTACAAAAGTATGCTTGAAATTTTTTAAATTTGAGCATAATTTAAGCATTTTAGTGTGAAAAATAGGACAAGTATACATTCTAATTTCATCCCCCTACTTGAATTATACAACGTCTCGGTTGTATAGATTAATTATTAAATAACAGTAATTTAAAAAGAATTAGAATGAGAAAGATCTCCCCTGATATTTGATTGGATAGATTATCCTGTTGATTTATTGAGCACAGATTGTGTGATTGAACTACCGCCTGAAGTTTCAAGACTCCAACACTTCAGATTCTCCAGATTTGTAAAAATTTTCAACCAATATTTCGTCGAATTTCTTTAAACGAGGTCTGTGTAAAAAATAGGAAAAAACATCATTTCTATCTTTGGCCTCCATGCGGTTATTTAAACTGACAAAACTATAATAGAGTCAGTCTGGTGAACTATGCGTATCAGTGCAATATCATCACGACGCACTTGACAAAACTGACAATAAGTTTTTAAAGTGCTAAAAGTAAAGACTGTTAATGTCAGACAATCAATACGCAGTATCGGTATGAGCGGATACGCCATATGACTGTTTTGGGAGATGACTCCGATAAAATTAAATACATTCCGGGTTGTTCCGAGAAGCACTTTTGTTTACAGCGAAGTCTTTAGTTAGACTTTTCTTTAGCTTTCTCTTCTTATTCCTATCTACAGCCGCACGCTAATGTGCCTGAGTCGTGAGCTTTCTTACGTCTATCGCTCTCGTCATGTAATCGGGTCCTAAGTTTATAATCTTTGTAAACCACTTAAGTTTTGGTATGTGCGAGATTCTCCTTTTTCCTTATCTTCCTCACTTACCTTCAGGTAATGGTGTGGATCTTGGTGCATTGCTCTTTAGTGTGTGTTTAAACCTCGGGGTGATCGCACCATTTGTCTAGTTACTTCTTCGTTTCAATTGTAAATGGGTAATTCATTCCCATCAAAATCCATTCTGTTTTAATTCTTAACTTCTCTAAAAAATGAGTTCGCCATTATTACATCGCCGTTTATTTAATCAGATAAGCATCCACTATTTACTAAAACTGCAAAATCTGTAAAACAGAAGGTTCCAACAAAAATAGCCAATTCATTAAAGGCTCCTATAACATTATTCCACCTCTTGGACACCTATTTTTCTTTCATTCATTGAATTATGAAACTTCTTTGGACATCACTTGAACCATATAAATAATGGAAGAAGATTAGGTGTGTAATATTCAAATCTATCATGCATGAAAACTTTAAGTTGTGGGCACAATTCTTGTTCTTCTTATCATAGTCGCCAATGACATAGGGTAATCATTACTTCTTGTACTCAAGTTAATCATCCCTTAGTTCTCAATTTTCTCAATTACCCACCTTCCTCAATGATATGCATCAAATCATCCTTGATTTCTACCTTAAGCTCAATGGTTTCATTTAGATCATTTATGAAATGTAATCTCAAAAATGGGTCTAATGACTATTTAACACCAAAGTCTATCTTATAGCCTAGCTTCTCAATCAAGTTCCATTCTTTCTCTTAAACTTAGCATGTAGGACCTTTTAATTTAAACTTCTAGCTGGCCTTTAAAACTTGTGAATAGAATCCTTTCTCCCCTGACATCTTAAAGTAATCTTTCTTTTAAACATCAATATTAGAGGGCGGTCGGACAAAAAATGGTATTTTGAGATCTATGGCACTTTGCTATCCTTGGGCATATCTAGAATTATTAAAGTCTACTGGGAAAATAGATTTACAAAAACTACTAACACGTTTCAGCTCTTATTCCTTTTGGATATTTTTACAGTCCATGTTTGCAACTCAACTGTCAACTTCGTGGGAGCTAAATTTCGCCTAATCCTAAGTTAAGGTAGGTCGAGAGAGGCATAACAATAACGCTAGCTCCTAAGTCATCAAGGGCATTATCAAAGAAAACATTATTAATAAAGCAAGGTAAAGTGAAACTCCTTGTGTCTTTCTCCTTTTTAGGTATGGAATTATTGATATGTGAAGCTTCAGAGTGAGCTTTCGAGAATTACGATCCATATGATTCCTTCTTTTCTTCACAGTAGTAACCATTCAAACGACTTGGAAACGAAATAGTCGTTTCTGTCCAGTGGATACGGCGGCGTATCGGGCATGAATCAGCTTCGATAGTTGTCGAGATCGACTTGACTTGATCTATCGGGTTCGCTTCAGTAAAGCTAGGTAGACTTCTAAATCCTCTTTCCTGTAGTACCTTGCTCATTTGCTCGATTTGAATTTCCAAAGTTTTAATCGATGCATGGACAATTTTTTTATATTTTTGATTTTTTTGGTTTTTTAATTTTTATATGATATATACTAATAAAAAGAAAAGAAAAATATTTTTGTGTTTTTTTAATATGATATATTAATAATAAGACAAGTTCAGATCAAAGTCGGATAACAATCGTAGCAAATGCCTCCCCGGCAACGGCGCCAAAAATTGATTCGTCAAATAGTATACATATAAAATAACACAAATGCAAATCTCAACCAAATGCCCTTAACCAAGGCAAAAGGTCAAAATCTACACAAAGAGATTAAATATATAAGAATCAATTATAAAAAGATTCCGGAAGAGATATTCCCGGGTCGTATGTCCCAACGAGGCTGCAATTGAAAGTAATCCTGGTTTGATGAGAAATTGAATGATGGAGAATATTTAGATATGATGGAAACACTGATATAATTACAACTAAAATTAATTAAATAAAACCTAATTTAATCTACGGGAAACAGATATAGGAAATGGGGATCTTAAAAACTACGGGAAACAAAATTAGTTATAGGGAAATCCTAAAATTAAATCTATACTAAAATACGGGGAACAGAATCAGGTATCGGGAAACCTAAATACTAAAAATTTAAGAAAATAAATGCTAAATTAAATTAAAAATCAAAATTAAATTCTAATTAACTTAATTTGAAAAATAAAGAAAACTAGAACTAAAACGGAGGTCGTTTGAATGTAAAACGAAAAGAAACGGTAAAACGCACCCGGTAAAACGGGTCTAAGACTGAAATTTAAGAAAAATTAAGCCTACACTAAATTTTATATTTTTCCTAGACACTAAATGACAAAAGAAAATTTTATAAAAAAGAAAAATATTTTTTTATTAATTTTTGGATTTTTTTATGATTTTTTATAATAAATAAAGTAATAACTAAAAATCTTTTTAATTGCTAGAAAATACAAATTTAACTGGAAAAAATAGAAAAATGTTTTAAATATGCTAAAATGGTGGCAGAAAATAATTAAAACAAAAGCCCCTAATTTTAAAAAGCTTAATAAAAACCCTAATTTAGGAATTGATTAAACTAAAACCTCTAATTTTATAAAACTATTTTGAAAAATATTAAATCTAATTATTTTTCTAGAAAAGACAGGGTAGAAATGGTAATAAAGGAAAGAACAGGGTAGGCGGGCGAATATTGGAAATTTTACACTATAGAGAAAACGGGTACCCCTTAACTATGAGAAAACTACCAAACAGACCCTACGCTATTGGCTTAATTTGGCTTATTAAAAAGTGCTTTTCAGACAAAACTCAAAACTACAAAGTTATAGAACAGCTTATTTCTAACAACTTTAACAAAAGCACTTCTAACTTTTAACAAAGGAATAAGCTAGAAAATTAAGCACTTAGTTGCTGTCACAGAAAGTGCTTGTTTGACTAAATTTTTGGATTTTTGCTTATTTTGAGCTTAATACTTGATGAAAGCTGAAACTAAAAGATGCTTATTAATGCTTAGGATGTGTATGAAAAGGATTTACACTAAAATTTACCTAGAGTTAACAACTTTAGAAAGAAAATTAAGATTGAAAAGTGCAAAGTCTTAATGAAACTGTTTTTGAGCCTTTTTTCTAATAAGCTAACAGGCTTATTACTGAACCTTAAAGACTGAATTTTTGAGTATAAGCTGAGCAATTGACTATGAGTTAACCTAGATAAAAGCTTTTGCAAAATTCTAACTAATAATGAAAATTCAATAAAGAAACTAGGCTAGGAATCAAAGTACTGCTATAGATGTTGCTGGTCTATTTGGTTGCTGATGCAATTGGCTTGCACAAAGATTTAAGCTAGAATTTTGAGTTTAACACTTTACTCAATGATACTAAGTGTGCTAAGAACAACCTTGGCCTCTAAAATACATTTATTATCCTAAAATCTAAAAGTCTATTGACTGAAATATGCCCTGGTGCAAAAATAAGGTTTATAAGCTCTAAATTTTGCAATTTAACAATGTAACTCTCAAAACCTTTGTAAAAACTTATTAAATGACTAAACTCAACTGAATGTAAAGTTTTAACAAAATGCTTTTGACTTTTTGAGGCAAATAAAGACTAATCCAAACACACCTTTAGAAAAACTGTCAAAGCTACTTTGTACTTAAAAACTCTTTTCAAGCTTATATTCCTAAAAACTTTTTATCTGCTTCTACTAATATTAAACTAATGAAGCTATTTGAGCTGTAAAATTAGTAGCTTATTAGGAAAAATAAGCTACTTACTCTACTAGGGTTTAACTACTATTATGACAGAATTGGAAAATTAAGTGAGATTATCTCAACTAAATCTTATGAATACTAAAGACAGCTAATAACAAACTTAAACAACATTATAAAGAAGAGAATTAAGCAAAGCTTGATGAGAAATATGCAAATATAAAAGCTACTTTTAAGCTAATTTTGAATCTAAAGGAGTAGAACCTGAAAATAATGGAGTCTCAGAACTAGAGCCACTCTAGTTGAGTGAGTGGCTCAAATTGTGATCCTAAGTGGCTTCCAAAGCCTCTAAACCAAAGAGCAATAAGCTCAATAAGCTATTTTCAGCTTATTTCTTTATTAAGCTGCCAAATCTTGATCAAATGAACTCAAGTGGTAATGATGAATGTAAAATGATGAGAACAAGTTAATGATTCATTAAAAACAGGTAATAAGCTCACATGAGCTTATTGAGAGCTTAATGATGTAAAATTTGCTTAAATTTGAAATCAAAGAGCAAGGTAACTTGAAAACTGAAATATATTGCTCAAATTCGTAAGGTACAAGCTGAATTACATTAAAATGCTTAAAAGAAAGACTTGAAATTAAAATTAAACTAAAAACATGGTAAAAAATGGTGTGTGGTATTCGGCTTGGTCTTTGTGTTTGGGCTTGTATTGGGCCCACTGGGTTTGGGTTTGGACCCAATAAGGTTTAGGTTTGGTTATTGGGCTTTTTCAAGCCCAATAAGATTATGAAGTGGGTTTTGTGTGTACAATGGCTGAGATTGGCTGTAACTGGGCTAGGATTGGGCAAGGGTTATAGGGGTATTGGGTTGTGGGAAATGGTGAGGGGTGAGCTGTGAGTGTACTAGGGAGGTGGTTTGGGAGTGAAACCGTGGGAAAGGGAGTATAAGGTTTTGGCGCCAAGGGGGGGGAGTACAGTTATGGTTGCAGGATTTTAAAAGAAAAGAATGGGGAAGAGGCAAAAATGGCCCTCCATCTTTCTTTCATTTTCATTTCATTTTCAGCCGAGTATTAGTTATAAAAGAGTTTGGAAAGTGACCAATATGGTCCTTGGCTTTTATAACTAAAAGAAATAAAAAGAAGTTTATGAAATTGCAAAAATGGTCCCTCTGGTTTTTATAACTAATAAAAAAGGGAAGTTTGGAAAATTGCAAAACAGCCCTTGTGTTTTATTTTTTTCATTTTTCTTTATAAAACAACTTTTAAAATTGGCAATTTAGCCC
The DNA here is from genome assembly GCA_026074375.1 of Tanacetum coccineum. Taxonomy (NCBI): domain Eukaryota; kingdom Viridiplantae; phylum Streptophyta; class Magnoliopsida; order Asterales; family Asteraceae; genus Tanacetum; species Tanacetum coccineum. The sequence continues at coordinate 16,421 of BQNB010024827.1, forward strand.
CTAAAGTTTTATAAAAAGAATTGTGGGCTTTTGTTGGGCTTGGGTTTTGTGTATTGGGCCCAATTGGGTTTGTGGGCTTGTATTGGGCCCAATTGAGTGTGTCTGGGCCCAATAAGGTTTAGGCTTATGTTATTGGGCTTTTTAAGGCCCAATAAGGTTCAGGTTTGGTTTTGTGTGTACAATGGCTGAGATTGGCTGTAACTGGGCTAGGATTGGGCCTTCAAAGTCTTCACAGTCTTTGTCAATTGCACACAAATGGGCTGTTGAAATTGATTGAGGGCCCATTTGGTCTTCACAGTCTTCATAGTTATACTATTGGGCTTTCCCGGCCCATCAGATGGGTTAAGATTGCATCCAATAGTATTCTTCAGTTTGTTCCCGGTTTGACAGTTTGAATTCTTCTGTTATGACTCTGACTTTGGCATTTTTGGACTTTGGCCTTGATTTTGCACAGTCTTTTCCATTCCAAGCTCAGTTTTGTCATTTTGGCTTGGTTTTCTGTCTTTTTGTTGATATCCACTTCCTGCACAATACAAATGCAAAACAAACATATATTTGGCAGTTTTTGTCTGTTTTTGGTCATTTAAGCTCGTTTTTAGAGGTAAAAGATATGTGTAGTTAAGCACTTATCAAATCCCCCCCAAACAAAAGGTAATTGTGTGTCCTCACGCAATGGTATGGAATTAAACATTTAGACCCCGTTTTCCAACCATTTCTAAATTTACAACTAACTACAACTAATATTTTTGGATTTTCTCATTTTTTAACAAGTTTGACTTTCTTTATTTATTAATACTGGGATCATAGAATGAGAAGCGTCCGTAGAGTGATCTACGGATGTCCTGACGGATAAATTCATCGCCTCGATTTTTTCACAAGTCCAAGCTAAGCAATTAAAAATATCATTGTCGATATAAAGTTTATATGTTAAAAGCACCCTCATACTTATGACTTTGAATTTTCCAACTCCCAAACATGATGTACGATTGAATGTGTGTAATCATTTTAATGTTAACCATAGACCAACTATTTTCATCAGTCATATTTCAAGATGAATCATGACTCAAACAACAACTTAATAAGACTTCGTAACTTGATTTCGAAGATTTAAACTTTAAGACCTTTTTGCAACATATTCAACATCAAAATCATAAGTTCTTAAGCTAGGAATATGCGTTCTTAGTTTGAACCCCTACCTCGTGGTTAACGGAGTAGGATATCACGACCAACGACCGATGTTCTTAGTTTGAAAACCCACCCCGTTGCTAGCGTAGTGGGAAATCACATCAACACCTTCTTCCTAATATGGCTAAGGATTGGTGTCTTAGTTTGAACCCTCACCTAGACCTTTCTTCCAAGTGAGATATCACGACACACCAAATCCCTAGAAGTAAAGACACTTAGTTTGAACCCCCACCGTATAGCCCCACCTCGTTGCTAGCGGAGTGGGATATCACGACACATCTTTTACTTGCTCCATAATATCAACTGCATGCTTCATTGGCAAAATTTCAATATTCATGCATTTTTGGCATTTATCTTTTAAATCACTACAAAATCTCGCTTTGAAAACTCAAGTTACAAATTTGAAGCTTTTTCTGAAAACATCGATTGACTTAGTTGAATTAAATTGAGTACGTATGATTAGGTGGATTAGAAATTCACGGGAGAGAAAACCACAAGTTACTTGTATAAGTTTTTAGAAGAATCTTGCTTAGCACATAAACTTATATTTAACTCTATCATTTCTCGTTCTTTTCCACTTATTAAAAACAATTCAAAGCTATAGAATTCGTGAAAGCTCTCGGCCTAAAGGAATAGCTAGGGCTCAACACAGCCAGCCCGATCAAGTCAAAAATTATCTATTCTACCCAAAAGAAAAGCAAAACTGTGACAAAACACTTATTATATTTTTGAAAATTTTTAATTTTTTTCATTTTTTTTTGGTATTTTGGTGGTAAAAACGGGTTTACGTGGTAACAATGCTGCAGGCAACAATCAAATCGAAGATACCCCCCCAAACTAGAACTAAACATCGTCCTCGATGTTTTGAAGGGTACTACATTAATCCTAAGGCCATTTATGAGGTATGCCAAAAGATAAAACGTTAGTCGATAAGATTAGGATATCGGATTCCCCAAATGAAGCTGAGGATGTGAAACTCTTGATGAATGACAAAACTGAGAGTCTTCACAATCCGGGCAATCCTGGACAATAAACAATAACAACAACATGGAAACACGGGTAATGGAAAAGACAAGCTATCTCACAAAATAACAACACTTATAACAACTACGGATAAGCATGGGGTGCCTCCCACGAAGCGCTTGTTTAGGGTCGCGATGCTTGACCCATCACAAGGATTTATTGATCCTTGGGGAAAGTTTGGAGATCTGGAACTACCAAGTGTGGTACGTTCCCTCCAAAGTAATGCTTGACGCGATGACCATTCACTTTGAAATTTGGCCCGTTGGCTTGAGAAAGCTCAACAGTGCCGTACGGAAATACTCTAGTGATGGTGAAAGGGCCATTCCAACGGGATTTTAGTTTGCCCGAGAAAATCTTTAATCTGGAATTAAAGAGGAGGACTCGATCACCGATGTTGAAAACACGGTTTTTGATCTTAGAGTCATGGAGCCTCTTTGTTTTGGCCTTATAGATCAAAGAGTTCTCATAGGCATGATCACGAAGTTCATTAAGTTCATTGAGTTGAACTTTCCGGTGATCACCCGTAATTACAGGATCGAAGTTTGCTTGCTTTAAGG
>BQNB010024827.1:24783-60288 GCA_026074375.1 Tanacetum coccineum
TATTAAGCTAAATGAAATCTGCCAAAACACATGGGTTGAAAGTGACACAAAACAAAATTGAGGGTAGGCGGCCAAACATTAAATTTTTATAAAAAACACAAAGTTTGATCTATTGACAGAAATAGTCCCTGGACTTGGAACTAACTAGACTTAACAATTAAACCGCGCATTTAACAAGGACTAACTATGCAAATTTTTAACTAACAGAAACTTTAAAGAAGGACAGAAATGACCCCTGAACTACCTAACTACTAACACTCAGCATCCTTATTATATAAAAACAGCTTATTTTACTAACTTTTAAAAAAAAAAATCTTAGCTCTAACTTATTTGAAATAAGCTGAATAAGCTTATTAGCTTATAAGCTCTAGCAACTTAGTATTCTACCTCTCAAACTAAATGAACAAAGCAAATTCAAGGCACTTGACAGATTTTTACTACTTAATAAAATCTACTTAATCAAACTATTTAGCAAATCCAAACAGCTTATTTAACTCTTATGAGACAGATTACTAGTTCAAATAACTAACAGCTTATTAAGAAAACAGAAAAAGAACAAATGTAAAACAAATAGTGTGTACCTTAGATCCACCCAGCAAGAACAGGGTAGAAAAATAAGCTGAATGGGAGCTTATGGCTTATTCACATAAGCTCATATCGAACCAACAACAACCTAATCTAACCTATATGCTAACCAATAGCTCTAAACCCTCTTGATACCATAGCAGCCATCCAATTTCCAAGATGGTATCAAGCCTTGATCGAATGAACAGCAATAACAAACACAAACACAAATACTTTGACAGAATTTAAATGAGGACACAAATTAATATGAAATAATACTTTTATTAAATCTGAAATAAAGGTTCTTACAATTCGAAATGAAATAACATGAAATTGAAATTACATTAAAAAAAACTACTAAAAACTGAATCGAAAACAATTAAACTACTACAAAAAAAACTAAAAATTCACCACTCATAAGCTGGAATGAGGGGGGTATTTATACCCGAAGCTTGAGCTCATCCTCCTCTCTAGATCCTTCTATCCTCTTCATCTTGACCCTTCAATCATTTCTCTTTCCTTGATTTATTATCTCAATCGTTAGATCAAAGAGTGTGCACCCGGATCATTGACGTGGATATAGAGTGTGTTAGTTATGTGAGTGTAAACACTCACACACGTCACATCACCCAATCATTTCCTTAGATTCTGCCAGGGTGGATTGGGTTGGGGGGTTTAATTGATAGTGATAGATGGGTTAAGGGTTGTGAGAGGAGTGTTTACCCCATGGTTAATTTAGATGGGGGTGAGTGGTTTAGAAACTAGGGTTCATGTGTTCTTGAGTGGATTCGGTGTGTGTGTGAGTTTTAATCTCATTTGGGGGTAAATGAGTGAATAGTAAATGTAAATGTGTTATAAGTTAAACCGGGTTGGGTAGGGTTAGGGCTTTGCTTATGATTGGCTGAAAGGTGGGTCCACGGGTAGTTTGACCCGGTTCGTTGACCCGCGACTTTTGTATCTATGAGGAAATTACACATTCGGCCCTTGTGTTTGGCAAGCACCATTTTCAGGTTCTAAATAACTTTGGGAAAATTGCATATTCAGCCCTTGGATTTGATAAAGAATGGAGCTGGGCTTTGGTTGACTGTGGTTTAGCTGCAGTTGACTGTAAAAGGCTGAGGCATGATCTCTCTGGCTTCGGCTTTGATTTCTTTAGCTTCTTGATCACTCATCCGTTCTCGTGTCCGTTTTTGACTGTTTTCTTGCAATATTTGACATATCCATACCTGCACACATAAAACTCAGATACAAGCACATTTTTGCCATTTTTGATCCGTTTTGGGTTGAATTGGGCCTTTTTAAGCATAAATTGATATGTATAGTTTAACAACTATCAAAATTCCCCAAACTAAAACATTGTGTGTCCTCACGCAATATCACATGCCTTATAACCAAATACCTCGAAGCAGCATTCTGTGACTATGAGATTTGGCAAATTCTAGGACGTTTAAAAACACGTTTTTGATGGTTTTTTTAGAAGAAGAAATCTATTTGGAACAAACTGATAGGTTTATTGATCCTAATCATCCCAGGTAAAGTGAAGTAAGCTTTCAAAGATCCATTTATGGAACTTAAGCAAGTATAAGAAGTGGAATATGAGATTTGATGAGGAAATCAAAAAAGTTTGGTTTTCATCAAAATCTAGTTGTGCCATCGGTGTATATGAAAAAGGCTAGTGGGAGTGACGTTATTTTCCTAATCTTATTGTTTTTTGGAAAAAATGGTGGGACAGTTTATTTTTAATGGGAAATACATACCAAGTCTTCAAAAGGTATGACTATCTGCATGTTTTCTATGAAAGATTTAGGAGAAGCGGCGTTTATTCTTGGAATCAAAATCTATAGAGATAGATCAAGGCGGTTGATTGGATTAAGTCAAAATGCATATCTTGACAAAATCCTAAAGAGATATAGAATGGATAATTCCAAGCGTGGTTCCATTCCAATGCAAGTTGATTTTCATTTAAGTAAATCTCAATGTGCTACAACATCTGCAGAGATGAAGCGTATGCAGAATGTTCCTTATGCTTTGGCTGTAGGATCCATTATGTATGCTGTGAGGTGCACAAGACCTGATGTGGCGTTCGCGCAAAATATCACAAGCCGTTTTCAACAAAATTCTGGTGAAGCTCACTGGACTGCTGTGAAAAATATTCTTAAGTATTTAAGAAATACTAAAGATACGTTTTTGGTTTATGGTGGTAATCCTGAAGTAGAGCTACGAGTTAACCGTTATTGCGATGCTGGATTCGAAACCAATAGAGATGACACGAAATCTCAAACTGGGTATGTCTTCGTTTTAAATGGAGGTGCATTGGTATGGAAAAGCTCCAAACAAAGTACTACTGCACAGCATGTCACAGAAGCTAAATATATAGCTGCTTCTGAAGCTGCAAAAGAAGCTGTTTGGATAAGGAAGTTTATTGATGAACTTGGCGTAGTTCCTTCAAATGACTATCCGATAAAGATGAATTGTGACAATTCTGCTGCAATTATCATGGCCAAAGAATCAGGAATTCAGAAAGGCGCCAGACACTTTAAAAGAAAATATCATTATGTTCGTGAGTGCATTGAAACTGGCGAAATTGATATTGTCAAAGTTCATACAGATGACAATCTAGCTGATCCGTTTACAAAGGCCTTAGCCGGTCCTAAGCTTACTCGACATGCTAGAAGCATGGGTCTTCGTCCTGCTAGTAGTTTCATGTAATCTGTATTTTAGTATTTGGATAAAGGATATTGTTAAACAATGTTATTTTATGAATTGAAGTATTTGATATGATTCGTTTTCATTATAATCATTGGTCCTATTTTTGCATGTTTAATCCGTGAATAAATGTTATTCTAACTAGTCTATGTCGATCAATTATATGGGAATATAATTGAATTAAGACATATTTGAGTGTTTGGTTATATTCGTAGAATATTTAAAGAACGGTTCTCCATCTCACACGATATTCAATAGATTTGCATGTCGGACTTCTCCAATGCAAGTCACTCACTTTATGGATCGTCATCAAGTGAAACTTGTAAATGATTTACGTTACTAAATCCTTAGACTTGAGATACAAGTTAGTTTTATGTATGTGGATGGTATTTTTTGATATACTTCTAACACTACCCGTAACAAGGTAGCCATAAAGACTATATTCATGAGTATTCTGAAATATATGATAAGATACTTGTAGTCAAGATAGAATTTGTTCATTCAACTGGATTGAAATAATAATGCTACTGGGCCCCTCGATTAATTAATCAGATGTGTGTCTGGCCAGACCCAATGGTAATCTGGATTTGTCCCGATTAGATTGGTAATCTTGATTTAATTATGTAACACGAGAAACAGAATCGTTAAAATAGAATGACTATGATCCATATCTATTTTAGCATGGCATTTGAGAAACAAAGGGATTGTAAATGAATAATCATTTAAATGTATTTTGGGAAACTACACTCGAGAGTATCCGAGAGCATTGGCGTGTTGCTAGACGCTAACCAATGTTATTATATTATATTATGTTACATGTCTAGGTGGGAGATGAAAGAATGTACACGTAAATAATATATGTCCGGAATGCGACTCGGGCCTTTGAAGACGCACACGATAGCGTTTGGATTCAATAAATATAATTAATTAATTTATATTAATTGTGTAAATAATAAGATAACGGTCGTTAATTAATTAGTTACTTAACGGAATTTATTTAACGGTCGTTAAATGTTAACATAAAGGACTTAATGTTAAATAATGAGAAAAGGAAAGTTTTGGCTTGGGTTGTGGGCTTGTGTTTGGGGCCGGTTATACCTCAACAAGAGGAGGTGGGAATTTGTTTCCTTATAACAAATTCCCTATGCCTATATAAACAAATCAAGGCTCATTGTTTTGATATATCTTTTGGTGAAACCCTAAAAGCAAAACTTCTTTTCTCTTCCCCTTCTCTCTTGTTGAGTCAATCGGCTACACCCAACCAAGTGGGAAAACCGATTTGATTAATCAACTTAAAGTAAGTTGTTTTGCTTATTGTTTATAAAAGAACTAGCATTCTAATTGAATCGCTAACAAACGTGTGTACGAATCCAAAGAGAGATCATACTTTGATCTTATATTGTTCTTGATTTATTAATTCAAGATTTGTTAAAAGGTACATTTCTCTTTTATTATTATTATGTTAATTTATATGACTATGCGAATGATCTTACGTGCTAGACTTCCGCTGCGTGCTCGTATTTATTGATAGTTAATATGATCTTAATGTCTACTAATTCCAACACTATAATGTTATCTATTCACTTATCAATTGATATTTAGGACGTGTTTGGTATGCTGGAAAGGAAATGCAAGAATGGAAAAAAGATTGCTTTCCCTTGTTTGTTAGTCATAGTGAATGGAAACGTGACCTTACCATTCCATTCTCACCCTTGGATTTTTAATTCTTCATAAAAAGTGAAGAAAGCAGAGAATGCAAATTAGTAAAATCCTCTTAAGTGGAACTTGGCTAGTATATCCATGCACATAGGATAATTCAATTAGTTTTAGGTTGGATCATAAAGGCTGGATTTAAAATATCATTAACTATATTTATGCCACTGAACCATTCTGAATTACAACATATAGCCAAATCCAATAAAACACACCATGTATAGAACAAAATAAATTTAATCAGATTTTTCTTCAGTTATTTGTTTTTCACCACAATTTTCAAAAGACTACTAGAAGCCCAAATTCTTCCTTATTATTATGAACATTCAATAATCATTAAAAATCGAAAACAATCTTTCCGAAACTAAACCTAAGATCTACACAACCTTGTTCAATCACTGTGCACCAACAAAATTGTTGCCCTTTGGCTTGTCACTATCCTGTACCATGAGGGACTCCTCAATGCGCAGATTACTGCCCAACTCAACAATAGTTAACTCCTCCTTGATATGTTTCAAGGTGTGCTTGAAATCTTTCCAAGAAGGAGGGAGTCTTGTCAATGTTTTTTAAGAGACTGAATGGGGCTCATCTAATGTTCATCTTATGTTGTGTAAACCTTCCAAGTATACCAAGAAGTTCATTGTATTGTTCCATAACTGGTCTTGAATCAGTCATTTTGTAATTGGTGAAATTACTAACAAGGAACTTCTTACTTGATGCATCCTCAGCCATATATTTGGCCTCTAAGGAATCTCATAGTTCTTTGGAAGATTCACTTTCTGGTAAAATTTCTATATAAAGTAATCGACTTTACTATTGAGGATTAAACCTCGGCAGACATAGTCATCGTTGTCCCACTTGGCCTTCTTCTTGAGTTGGATCACGGTAGCAATCATTGGCTTATCAAGGCATGAGGTTTGTAGTCTAGCAACTTTACACCACCATCATGCAGAAAGCAAGAAGTGCATCTTCTTCTGCCATCTTCTAAAGTTTAGCCCTTCAAACTTGTCAAGCTTGGCAAAGTTTGAAGCTGTGTATTTCATAGCAGCAACATCCATTGATTATCACAAAATAATCTTCTTTGATTGTTGGTTGTAGTAGATCCTAGATTAGGGTGAACACAATCAATAGTCTAGCTAATTGCCAAGATGGTTACCAGATATCACTTGAAGCCATGTAATCACTTTCCAAATAAGATTATTTGACCCTATGTCTGGGTATCACGAATACCTCCTTGGGATAAAACCAAGTGTTTGTTCTTGTTCTAGGCACAGATCAAGAACCCTGCGTTTCTATGTGTTTTTTGTTTTCAATGTGTTTTTCCATGCAATTGTGATCCCTATTTATAGGGGATGTACTCAAAACCTATTCATGAAATTAATGAGAGATTAATGGCCAATTAATCTCTTTCTTAATTATCATCCATAATTTAGAAATTAGTGATTTCATGACCAAATTAAATATGGTCAATTAATGCAGTCAAATCAGCCACTTAAATAGGCAAATAACCACCCATTTAATCAAACCACTAAAAGAGTCAGAGAAAATCAATGACTTGATGGGTGTACACTCCATACCTCCAAACCCATTTCTAAGTATGATCCAATTCCCATAACTGCACTAAATTTCCAACATGAGGTAGTTCCGGTTCGTGGTATTGGTTGTTGGTCTGGGTAGCATTTGTAGTTGGTGATTGTTGGTGGTTTTTATGTCTTTTTAATGAGTGTTTGATTTTTAATGTTTGTATTATAAGTGTTTGATTTTTAATGTTTGTGCTTTGTTATGATTTTTGTTGCACGTTGTCGTATAGGGGGATTAGGAGGAAGGACGAAGGTGTGCTGATGATGTATAAAGAATTTGTTGTACAACTTGGTGGTCCTGGTAAGTTTATGTACCATTTTTATGTATTTTTTGTTTAACTTAATGAGGAATCTTATGTACGAACTCAGTTTAGAAAATGTGTGAAATTAACCTATGTTGCAGTATGGGATAATGCTCATATGGCGGCGGGCAATTCTTACCTAGGTTTTTTTTTTACTTATTATTGGTTTTGGGTTTTTGTTTTTTACTTATTTTTTTTATCAATTATATGGATTGGTTTTGGGTTTTTGATTGTTGCATGAATAATCTATATAAAAAATTAGGGGGTTTTGATTTTTGTATTTTTTGTTAGCTTGGCTGATTTTGATTATGGGTTATACATACGACAATAGCGGAAGCGGAAGTGCTGTTGGCCTCTTAACATGTTCGAAAAATCATTAGGTAGGCTTTTTCTTACCGAATTTATGTGTATTAAGTTCAATTTTTTTACAAAATATTTAGGAATTTTGGTTTTTATATCGTAGTTAATTGGAATGAAATTTTAGGTTTGTTGATGTTTAGATTACTTGATATTCATTTTATGCCTTGCTGTGATATGGCTTATTGAAAATGATATAAGAAAAAAAACTATGTTTTTGGTTGATTCTATATGCGTGTTATACTGTTATAGTAAGCACTTTGAAATGAACTGTTTACTTCAGTGGATCTTAGGAGCTGTTGCGGAATGCATGTTTAAACTACAGGTCGTAGGAGTTTAAAGTTCTCATGTCGTTGTTTTAATGTAAGTATTGCTGAACAACATGCGGTTACTTTTGCAGGTTTAGCAACAGAAGGTCGTAAGCCATTTTGTGTTATCCATTTGTTGTTTTGACAATGAGGCTAGGATCAAATGAGTACATGTTTTTCACCTTTATTATTGAAATCTGATAACCAATGCCTTAACTCACAAGTACAAGTAGATATCATAACATTCAGGTGGTTCGTGATGTCAATCTACAAAAGCTATCTGTTCGGTTCACTATGGATTGGAATAGGTTTGGTTAGAGCAGATGGACCTACCATTGTAGAGCATTTAACATAAGGTACATGGCATGCCTGCCAAACATAGTGGTCATGGCTCCTTCAGATGAAGCCGAACTTATAAATATGGTAGCTACGACAACAACCATTGATGACAGGCATAGAACTCGAGGTATGTTCTGTATTTGACTTCTTTGGGTAATCGTGCGCAACTCCATGTAGCTTTTAAAATAGGCTGTCACATATATTTTTGCATCAGATATACTTGACCCGATCACAGGCATAAAACTGCAGATGTAGCTACAAGCGCTCGGAATTTCAGAATGAGCATTAAGACAATGACAGGTATCGATTATTCTTTTCTTTACAGTTGTAAAAAATATTATAGAGATATTCAACCTATTTTATGACATAGGACAGAAAAGATTCTTGACACGGTTATTAAGGATTAGAACGCATTTTAGAATACCAATGATCAAAATGCTACACGTGGTGGCCTTTTGGCTTAAGATCATAAGTGAACAGTACTGATGTCATGACCAATATCAGTTTTGCTGAAGATGAATGTAAACAGTTTAACTATCAAATCACATGAACATATTGATGCAAATATCTCTATTTTTAGCATTTATAATGTACTATCCAGATTATTATCACAATGTTATTTTGCAGGTTAAAATGAAGGTGCAGCAAATGGTAAAAGTTTCCATAAAGAAGTGTCTCAGATGGATGAAGCTGAAAAGCCATTGAGACACAGGTGCGCATTTTTAGCATAAGTGTAGCTATGTTTGTTTGTTTATATTTGAATATGTATTCATAATGTTATTTGTTGTTATTTGTATGACTTTGAGAAGTTTCGCAAGCCTCTGCTTAATAGGAAAGAGTTTTTCAAGAGTACTCTAACAAAAGCAACATACATATGGAAATTAATCAATGTTCTTCGTCTTTGAGGTAGCCTTCAATTTAAACCCGCAAAATGGTATCAAGTTTTGACTCCTAGACTCTCTTTTTAATTTTATGACAAAACTTTGTTGAAAAATCAAATTTGCTGATAAATTCGTTATTTTTTAAAGAAAAACCTGAACCTCTCTCTGTTTAGTTGTATACATAGGTTTACCTAACTTGAGCTAGGAGATTTTATGTAGTGAAATATACTTTGGTTGATCTGTTTGAACAGGTTTGCTTAGGATTTATGTGAGATTCAGGTATGGAAAGCACTATACACGGGAAAACTTAAAAGCGTGAAAGGCGATAATCATCTGTCCAAGTTAGATGTATATCTATGTGAACAATATTTTATAATGAATTTGAGATTAAATACAAATAGGGTGGTGTTGGAGTAGAATATTTATTATAAACTTTTTAGACATTTGCAGATAACATTTTTTGCTAAATTTGTCGTATTCTTTTCTTAAATGGGTAGAGTATACATGATAATATGCGTGGAACGTTAGTAATATGCATTTATGGTCAATGTATGGAAACATTAGTTTCTTATGCTACGCATAATAGCATATTTTGTTACTCACTCTTAAACTTGCATAACACTTTCTAATAAACTAATACATGATAATTGATAGACTAATACATGATAATGTGTATATTGTAACAATCTTTATTTAAATGGATAGACTAATACATGATTATGACAAGGTAAACTTTTTTTTTGTAAAATTACTATTTTTCAACCTGCTACATTATATGTAAAAACTTTTTTATTCCTCCATCCATTATTTTGTTTTATAAATTACATGATTCCGAACTAGGTCTCTGCGTGAAACTACAATGCATATTGAAAAAGGCTAAAACACTTGACACCACTTCCAAATCCCTTCTACACTCTTTAAAAGAAGAGCTTGCTTTCTTAAGGCCGTATCCCTTTTTTAGGGAATGTTTGGCAATTTCCTCTAGTCGGTTTTAGTCGAGCTCCCAACTCGCTCGATGAGAGGACCTCTTCGGCTAGCATCGCTAAACCAAGTGATTGTGTCAAGATTAAAATGGCTTACTGATGTAAACAAGTCGACAAGTTAGTACTTTATTTTATTTAATGGTCTTAGAAACTGATAAATAATAAAAAAACAATTTTTCTATAACAGTTTGAAAATAAAGTAGTTAGATTTAGATTCTTGAGTCTTTAACCTATATGCTAGCACTTCATTCTTAGGACATGACCAAAATTTTGACGAAATATAAACAAGACCAAAAAAAAAGGGCTATGATGTAGCGTTGATTCTTGCACACTCTATAATTTGTTTGAGTAATTAGGAATCCAATTGATGTGTATAAATTACTATTGTGAAATCGGCAGCGGAATATGGCAAGGGCATTATGTCCACAGGAACCATGGTACAGACCTTTATCTATAATTGGTGTGAAATACGGCAACAATCGCGATTTTGCAGCGAATTTTGACATTGGACTGATTCAAGCAAAAAAAAAAAAACAACCCACCCCAGCAGCAAAGGCTGAAGCAACTGGGAAAACATCTTAGCCAACAGAAACCAAGGGCCAATAACAAAAGCAACATTTTCATGACAACTGAAAAGGAAGAAGAAAATCCGTTTTGATCTAAGGGCGCGGTAGGAACAAAATATTTTACGTTTTGTATACATTTTATGGTAGCTTACAAATATTCTTAGGAAATTCATGTCACTGATTCTCACAGCTGTTAGTCAACTAAAATATTAATTTCCTAATGAGCCCAAAATGTAACTTGAAACGCAAAAAACACCGAAACTAGACACATCCGCTAAAGTATCCATAGAAAAACACATCCGCTTGCTGCACCGCGCGGGATGCTTGTTTAATATCATTGTTGTTGTTTTGAGATATATTGTACTAGACGTAGGCACTCAACGCTTGGATCAGATTATTATGATTCTATCTTTGGCTAATTATAGTTTATATACACTAGCTTAGATATTAATGAAGCCTTTAAAAATGACAGGTGTCGTGATTATCCACCTTGCAATCGAGTTTAACATCGCCTATAGACAGTCGCAACACGCGTCATGGATTTAAGTTGAGGACTGTTGCACGCAGCGATACACATTGTTAGACTTGCTAACACTAATAAATGTTCACAATCATCTAACGATTTAAAGTTGCAAAACCAAAGAGCTACTCTTAAAGAAAAATAAATGTGTCGACTACAAATCAGCCCCGCCACAACGCGCGGGTAATTCCCACTCGTTGGCTACTATATACTGTATTTTTAAAGTCATTAGATTCTCTAATCTTGGTCTCTTTATATTTGCGGTTAGCATATATTTGTACTCAAGTTTGGATTATGTATCGTGTGCATGAAATATTTCAAGTTTTTGCTTTTGTTTGGATTTTGTTGATACTTGTGAAGTACCAATTTAGCTGTTTATTTTTGTCCACATGTCTTGCCAGATCTTTCTCTTAAAGAAATAACATATGCAAAAAATTATCGTGCACATAAAGCAGTGTGCATTGCAAAAGGATGGGAGTTTTGTAGCTCTAAACAAGCTACATGTGAACTTTATGGAATTACTGTTGTAGTATTGTTGCTTCCATATTAGTAAAATCTCATTTGTGCAATATTCAATATCTTAATACCCTCTTGGAGGTCAAATTACTGTATGGCAACAACAATAAGTTGAAAAGTTCAGAGACAATTTTTTGTGTTTTCTAATTTATCAAAATTCATAATTGATGTATGTTTTATTTTCAGTTTCACTAAATGTTTTTATATGTTCATCGATACATGTTAAGAATTTTTGCAGATGTTGAGTTAGCGCATGTTAGAAACGTTTGCAATTACATTTTGATATTTTCACGTTCTATTTTGAACGTTACACGAAAAACGTACCACAATATTGCATATCCTTAATTATCGGCCACTAAGGAATGGCCTCGGAAGAGATTTCAGGAGGTTTTTTTTTGAACGGCAACTTTATTAAAAAAAACTAGCAAGGAGCTAGAAAGACATTACAAAGAAATAAGATAGGGTTTTTTTTTTTTTTTTTAACAATACTCCCAAGAAAAAAAAAAACTCAAATAACCCTTGTACATCTACTAGAAACACCATAAAATAGGACCAAGAAAACAATTGTCATCAAAAACGTGAACGATATAGGAGGCGAAGGTCAAAACGGACCAACTGATTTCGAAGCCTCCAAAATCCGCCACCAAGAACATAAAAAACCACCTTATAATAATAGACTTTGAGACGGGAAGAAGAGTCGAAAGGATAATGATACAAGCATTCCCAATCCGAGAAAGATAACAAATCTTCTGCCAATCCAAATCCACCAACGACAAATTTTACGAAGAACAACCCGAGCCACGTCACAACGAAAGAAAACATGCTGTACATCCTCCATAGCAGCATTACAAAGAGGACACATATGGGAATCCTAACAAAACACCTCTTACGGCTAAGATTGACTCTAGTAGGTAAAAACTATCCACGACGAGCACGCAGAATAAAACATGTACCTTTAATGGAATGAATTTTTACCCTCTCCGTTTCAAACATTCCGACGAGGGAGAAACACAATTGTCATCAATAAAGTCTTTCTGATTGACTTTAACCTTGAACTCTCCATCTTTCCGACAAATCACAGTACCACTATCTTTGTGGAAGACGATTTGAGGACAACCGAAGAGTTCATAATTGGAAGAAAGGACATCCTGTGGCCGCTCAGCTCCATCTCGCACGTCCCGGTGCAAATGAAATCTGAAGAGGACCGAAGTAGCTCTTATTTTATAGCCACCACAATCTCCTTATCCATTCGAGAGCAAACAAAGGGGAAAAATGAACACAAAGGGGGCATTAGCTAACCATATATCATAACCAAAAACTAGTACAAGAAACTGTCCCCATACGTTCTTACATGCGAAGAAAAATCAAAACCAGAATCTTTCAAAGATTTTACTTTCACGTAAATAGAGCACCAAATCCGAGGGTTGATCGGTCACATGAAGATCAAAAACTTTGAGCCATAAATCGCTTTTGAATAACTTTTACACCATAAAGAGACATCGCCAGAAGATGGAGCGCACACCCACTTCAACAAAGAGCACGATTTCAACCGAGAATGAGGACACAAGACCCACGTTTCATTTGAACGCTAAGACATTGTCCCTAAGTACCCTACGATCTTTCTATCCGATGAATCAACACGTTGATGAATTACTACGGATTAGATTCCATAGTCTTCAACACTTTTGGACCTTAAAGATGACATTATAATAAATTGGGAGGCACCAAGAACTTGGATTTAGAAGGGTCAAATCTGCCGCCTTATGGAAAGGGTTTTAACCTTCATTTAGATAATCCGGGCTCTGGAGTTTGTTCACCAAGCCAACCAAAGCGACTTCTGAGACATACACTCCCCAACCGTCACACCAAAGATAACCGAAAAGGAGTGTTCAAAACAGCACACACCCGATTCTATTCGACCGCCTGCACAACAACATGTGAGAAACCCGCCACCAAGACTTGCTATAGAATGTTGATCTTAAGACCCCGACGCAGATGGAAGCAATTAAGACTTTAACAATATTATGTTAGTTTGTTCGGACACTCTCCAATGAACATGGCATCGTCAGCATAAAAACGATGGAAATATTAAACCGAGCCATGCAATTGAAAACCTTTAAACAGCACATCATCAACAAACACGGAGAAAGAGATATGTATCGACTCCATAATAGAGATGAAAAGATAAAGGGAGCCAACGGTATCACTTGTTTCAACCCATCAACAAAAGGGAACTCGGTCGTTGGGGCTAAATTACCAATATGGGAAGGACATGGAGGAAGTAAAAGTACCAAGGATCCACCCTACACAATTCGGACCCCAAAACCAACGCATATGTAGAATATCAAGAGATTAATCCCACGAACCGACTCATACGCTTAGCAAATTCCAACCTAAAAAAACATAGCTTGCTTCTTTTTTCTCTTACACGTTTAACATATCATTTAAGATATTAAAAGGATCCGTCAATATTTGTTATTTGCAACAAGGCGATTGAGTCTCGGAAACTAAATCAGGATTATAACAGTAGCCAAACGATTTAGCTAAGACTTTCGTGATCACCTTATAACGCATCCATTCAAACTGATAGGCGAAAATCATTAACGAAACTTTAGCATCATAACTTTGTAGGATTTAAGGCGAGGAAAGCACGAGTTGACCCCCTTTGGAAGGAAACGTTACCAGACTTAAAAAACTAGTCGACCGCATTCGCAAAAATCCGCTCGACACAGTCCAATACTTTCTATAAAAATTCAAACGTATAACATCGGGGCCAGGAGACTTATTCTTCTCAGAGTTCCAAACGCTACGAATTTCGTCCTCGATACGCCCTAACAGCTCATCCACTGTTCCGATAGATAACCCTCGATTATGAAAAAAGGAGCATTAAGTTGAGACGATCATGACAGGATTGCTGAAATCGAACTCTTCAAAGTGATTCGTAAATGCCTCCTTCACAATTACTCGGATCAAGGTACACCAAGTGCCACAACGGAAAAACACCAAGAATCGTCAAATCTGAGGACCTTTTCTTATTAATAATACATGAAAGAATTTAGGAATCTCATCTCCTTCGATAGCCCATTTGATTTTGATTTTTGAACCAGGATCCTTAACTCCAAATAGTTTAATATCTTGCAGCAGTTCGGTTTAGATCCATTCCGAGTGAGAAGGGATGTCATCGAAACGTTTCACTTTCCAAGTCTATTATCAATAGAATAATCATTCTTAGGGAAATTCTTTTACGTTATGAAGATGATAACTTTTATCCTTTAAAACCATAAACGAATAATAGACTTAAGGACTTGCATTTCTTCTTGAACCTAACCATAGCTTTGGTCAGAATGCGAAAAAAGAAACCACGCCATGCTCCACCATTCGAATCAAAACACTCCATCCTTAACAAGATTGATTAGAACCGAACGGTGAGAGGAGTCGGTCCACAATCAGACAAAACTTCCTCAAAAGAACTTAGGACGCTGAATGGAAGTGACGGGTCAGTACACAAAGCTGAAATAGACGGATAAGGCACGAGATAATACATTCCGTACAAGAAATCGATCTAATTTACTCCTTTTGGAGCTGAGGATGCGACCAAGTAAACGAGTACCTACCAACTTGACATCCACTAAGACAGAAGACACAAAAACACGATTCAAAAACACGTGCACTAGAAAAATTGAAGACGAACCAAGTCTTTCATACATAGTCGAACTTCATTACAGTCACCCATTATAATAGCTTCGCCGTTCCATCTCGTACAAGATTAGATTAAATAATCCCAAAAAGAGCCCTTTGCTGCCCAGGCTGTTGAGGAGCGTAAACCGCACCAGAAGAATCTTGACATTACGAGGGTAACCATGTGCAGTAAAATAGCTATAAAATTATCTGAAATAGTAGCGCCCATCTTTCATTGAGATAGAAAAGCTCCCAAATACAAAGAATACCACCGAATTCCCTAATGAGTTCATTGGACAACAAATCAAAGTTTGAATTTACCATTAGGGACTTTACGTCATATAGAGAAATACGATCCATCTTTGTTCCTTTGCACGCTAAAATAATGTCCTATGCTTACAGAACTTTTAACTCCTTAACCACTCCTTTTTCGTCTTGTGCCAAGACTTGAATATTAGAGAACGAATATTCATTTAAAAATATTCTTATTCCTTGTGGAGCCAATATGCTGTTCATATCCTTTCAAACACCCATCCAAATTATAACCCATAGAATGTCCAACCGGATCCATGACATCCAAATGTCAGGAATAGAGCCACCGTACTGTACTTTATGTGAAAAAAGGAAAAACTGATTCTCCATTAGAGGAATCAACTGGACCTCCTTGTGAATGGTCCATAAACCTAGGCATCCCCCACCCCTAGGATATTCACCATGTCTTCTTCCATTAGTAGGACCATCTTCACAAAATCTCAACACAACATTAGCGTGGTCACCAGAAAGTTTTAGGGGTAAAACCGGAGGATGCGATAAAGGAGGGTACTCGCATCAGAACGCCTTTAGCGGGAAGGTTTATTCAATAATTCTTAAAAACCAAACGGATCCTCTGATTGATGATTGTCTGTCTCCTTACCATGACCTTCAACATTCATTCATCCACATTTTCACTGAAATTTGTCTCGAAACACCATCCAACATTACTTCATCATCAGACTCGACATCACTATTATGCGCCCCATCATTAAGAATTTTAGCGCCATGCTTTGATTTTCATCCGAGGTATAAACAGACTCCTTAGGTTCAAGAAAACTCGGATTCCAAGTAAAAAGTTCCTTCGCCCGAGCCACAAACACCTTGCCTTTAAAAATCACCTTGAATTTCTCCAATATAGATTCTGGTTGTTTTGTTAAGATGCACAACGTCTTTACGAGCAAAAGAGGAGCCAAAAAATTATCTCGATATCCAAGCCTCGCCCCTATTTGTTACAATCTGGCAAAAGGTTCTCCAGCTGATCCAAACATGAAGTGGATACCTTCAATGTCACCAAACCATCACGTTCATCACTAACAATCATTTATAGGCGTAAGATGGTACAGAACCAAGAGTTAACGCCTACATGATCTAAAAACTTTTGCTTAGAACCCTCGTTATCCAATTCTATCAACACCCATAACCCACCTAAATACGACAGCTTCACATGCTCAAAACCTTCCTTAGCTAATAGAATCCGTAGGTTAGGAATGGAGTTAATATCTTTCACACGCCCCATGACATGACATGATGAGGTCGACGGTTCAACAACAAATGAATCATCAAAACCACGCCTGGGTGAGAAAGTGTACAGGAGCAACAGAGGCAATCAATGGTGGAAAGTACTTAGCTGCAGGAAAAATGACCATATGTACCTATGCGCATGGATTGAGAAGGCCCCGATGGTTTTACAGGTTTGTTTGCACGTTCACAAACGTGGCAACAATTGGCATGGAGATGGAAAACGACCAATCCAAATCGTACAAAGATGTCCAACCAAACGATCCTAAATCGTTAACATGAATAAACCCTGACAAAAGCAAAAGTTACCTGCTTTGGATCTTAACGATTAGGAATATAAAAACGTTCTATCCCTTCCTACCCCTGCAACACTTCCACAATTCCTTCGACCCAAGATTATCAGGAAAATTGGTTCAAATAGATTTGAAATACGAACAGCTGGTCTTCATTAGAACGGTGTGGGACAGGCATGGTGATCACCTTAAAGAAACAGCAGACGACAAAACCCTAAAAAAAAGGTTTGAAGGGAGATCAAGATAAAAAAAGATTTGAATAGAAAAACAGATCAGGGTTAGGGTTTCAATTGACAGGCGAGATTTAATACGGGAAAACGGAAACAGGCGTCTAATTGATTTAAAGAGGAGAATAACAAATCTAAATTACAAAAACCCAAGATGAGAAACCCGCCTAACACGCTCGATATGAGATTGATCAATCAATGATTAATCCCAATTTCAGGGGTTATAACAGGATTCAAACAAAAAGGAAGAAGGAATTTAGATTGTTAATTTGTGGATTTTGAAAGTCATCTTTGTTGATTTTCAGGAGGTAATGGCCTCGGAAGAGATTTCACGCAGTCCACATATTGTGGCTATCAAAAAGCATCCAATATAAATTTAGTTTGAATAGAACACACAATATTCACAAAAATATACTAAAAGACAGCAATAAAAATTGTTCTTTCTGATTTGTGCATGAAAAAAGTATAAAAATGTATTTAACAAATTAAAGGTGTCGACGGTGAAAAGATGCAACAAGGTCATCAGCTTATTCAATTTTTTTACGCATCTATCACATTATTGAGTGGATTCTTCAATGCATTTTACGCACCTTTCAGTATTGAGCATTGTTCACGATCATTAGCGTTAACCATAATGATCTTAATGCTTTGCAACTAATATAAAGTAACGTAGTCCAGAAAGTTCTTCTTCTTCAACATAAACACAACATAAAAAGTTCCTCATCTATATGCAATTCCGGTGGTGACGCTTACATATCTTAAAGTGAAATCATAAATCAAAAGATTCCACCATGTAGTTGATAGAGATGTTAAGGCTTAGAGGGGGCTTTTTAAATTTGTGGGATACTCCTCGGAATTTCAGAATAAGCATTAAGACAATCACATGTATCGATTATTCTTTTCTTTACAGTTGTAAAAAATATTATAGAGATATTCAACCTATTTTATGACATAGGACATAAAAGATTCTTGACGCGGTTATTAAGGATTAGAACGCATTTTAGAATACCAATTATCAAAATGCTACACGTGGTGGCCTTTTGGCTTAAGATCATAAGTGAACTGTACTGATGTCATAACCAATATCAGTTTTGCTGAAGATGAATGTAAACAGTTTAAGTATCAAATCACATGAACATATTGATGCAAATATCTCTATTTTTAGCATTTATAATGTAATAAGAATTAGTGATTACATGACCGAATTAAATATGGTCATTTAATGCATTCAAACCTGCTACTTAATATGTCAAAGTTGTTACAAACATTTATGAGAGATTAATGCATTCAACTTTTAACTTTTCAACTTTTGCTTAAAATAGAGATTTTCAACTTTCAACTTTCAATTGATGAAAATTCAAGAAACGGGTAAATATCCTTTATAAGGAATATAGAAATATAGATAGATATAGATTCAAGACATGACAAACTTAAGATGACTTGACTTTCTTTTCTCAAATTGAATTTATGATTTCTCTTAATAATATTAAGTGATTTGAATGCTAAACTTAAGATGATTTTATAGAGACTTAGAGAACAAATTTGGCTCAGTTAATTATATGATCAACACAGCTTTTAAAGCACCGTTTCTTATATAAATGCTAATCGACATAAAGAAGTGTCTCAGATGGATGAAGCTGAAAAGCCATTGAGACACAGGTGCGCATTTTTAGCATAAGTGTAGCTATGTTTGTTTGTTTATATCTGAATATGTATTCATAATGTTATTTGTTGTTATTTGTATGACTTTGAGATGTTTCACAAGCCTCTGCTTAGTAGGAAAGAGTTTTTCAAGAGTACTCTAACAAAAGCGACATACATATGGAAATTAATCAATGTTCTTCGTCTTTCAGGTAACCTTCAATTTAAACCAGTAAAATGGTATCAAGTTTTGACTCCTAGACTCTTTTTTTGATTTTATGACAAAACTTTGTTGAAAAATCAAATTTGCTGATAAATTCGTTATTTTTTAAAGAAAAACCAGAACCTCTCTCTGTTTAGTTGTATACATAGGTTTACCTAACTTGAGCTATGAAATTTTATGTAGTGAAATATACTTTGGTTGATCTGTTTGAACGGGTTTGCTTAGGATTTATGTGAGATCTGGATATGGAAGAATAACACGGGAAACTAAAAGCGTGAAAGGCGATAATCATTTGTCCTAAGTTAGATTGTCTAACTAATGTGAAACAATATTGATAATGAATTTGGATTAAATACAAATAGGGTGGTCGTTGGAGTAGAATTTTTATTATAAACTTTATAGACATTTTTTCGGATAACATTCTTTTGCATAAATTTGTCATATTCTTTTCTTAAATGGGTAGAGTAATACATGATAATATGCGTGGAACGTTAGTAATATGCATTTATGGTCACTGTATGGAAACATTAGTTTCTTATGCTACGCATAATAGCAGATTTTGTTACTCACTCTTAAACTAGCAAAACACTTTCTAATAAACTAATACATGATAATTGATAGACTAATACATGATAATGTGTATATTGTAGCAATCTTTATTTAAATGGATAGAGTAATATATGATTATGACAAGGTAATTTTTTTTGTAAAATTACTATTTTTCAACATGCTACATTGTATGTAAACTTTTTATTACCATCGTTATTTTTTTTATAAATTACATGATTCCGAACAAGGTCTCCGCGTGCAACGACAATGCATATTAAAAAAGGCTAAAACACTTGACACCACTTCCGAATCCCTTCTACACTCTTTAAAAGAAGAGCTTGCTTTCTTAAGGCCGTGTCCAGGAATGTTTGGCAATTTCCTCAAGTCGGTTTTAGTCGAGCTCCCAACTCGCTCGACGAGAGGACCTCTCCGGCTAGCACCGCTAAACCAAGTGATTGTATCAATATTAAAATGGCTTACTGATGTAAACAAGTCGACAGATTAGTACTTTATTTTATTTAATGGCTATATAGAAACTAATAAATAAATAAAAACATTTTGAGGACATGGCTATATAAAGTAATTAGCAGTGTTGCAAAACAAGGTCTACAAGGCCGATTAATTGCCGATTAGACGCTACAAGGCCACTAACCTTGCCGATTAATGTAACAGGGTCAAACAAATAGGTCAACCGTGGTCAACGGCGATCAACGATGGTCAAACTTACCGGAAACTTTCTAATCTTGCCGAAAGTATCTAAAACTCACCGTAAACTTGTTTTGATATCTTATATTAACTGTTTAAATCTATTACAAGTTATTTTTTAGAAAAAAACTTGCCAATAATATCTAAAACTTGACGAAAATACATAAAACTTACCGGAAATACCCAAATTTTGCCAAAAATGTCAATCTGATTAATCGCCGATTAATCCCACCTTGACCGATTACAAGCTACAAGGTGATCGACCGTTCGGCTAACGATTCACGATTTTTGCAACCTTGGTAATTAGATTTAGCATCTCTTGAGTCTTTATCCTATATGCTAGCACCTTCGTCTTAGGACATGGCTAAAATTTTGAGGAATAATACAAGACCAAAAAAAGGGTATGATGTAAGCGTTGATTCTTCACACTCTATAATATGTTTGATTCATAGGAATCCATTTTATGTGTATAATTACATTGTGAAATCGGCAGGGTATATGGATAGGCATGTCCACAGGAACCATGGTAAAGACCATTATCTTAATAGGTTAGAAAACGGCCACAATCGATATTTTGCAGCGAATTTTGACATCAGACTGATTCAAGCAAAAAAAAAAGAAAAACAACCCACCCCAGCAGCAAAGACTAAAGCAACTGAAACACATCTTGCCAAAACAGAAACACAAGGCCAATCAATAAAAATACAACAATTTCATGACCCATCAACTGAAAGGAAGAAGAAAAAAAGATGAGCCAAAGCAGCAACTTTTATGTATAACCAAAAAAACCAAAACAATAACTGTTTTATATCCTTTTGCTTAGCACCATGTCTGATAAGCCGTGTCACAGGCTCGGTAGGAACAAAATATTTTGCGTTTTGTATAACATTATGGTAGCTATGCAAATATTCTTAGGAACTTCATGTCATTGCTTCTCAAGCTGTTAGCTCTAAATGCATATGTAAGTGGAGTTTGTTATCCTTTTTAAATTACAAAAGAGCTACAAACATAAGCCTCAAAAAATATAATTTCCTAATGAGCCCAAATTGTAACTTGAAACGCAAAAACACCGAACTAGAACATACGCTAAAGAATCTAGAGAAAACACACACGCTTGCTGCAACGCGCGGGATGCTTGTTAATATCATTGTTGTTGTTTTGAGATATATGAACTAGACGGTAGGCACCAGCTTGGATCAGATTATTATGCATACTATCTTTGCTACCTTATAGTATTATATAACACTAGCTTAGATATTAAATGAAGCCTTTTAAAAATGACCGCGTGTCGTGATTATCCACCTTGCAATCGAGTTTAACATCGCCTATAGACAGTCGCAACACGCGTCATGGATTTAAGTTGAGGACTGTTGCACGCAGCGATACACATTGTTAGACTTGCTAACACTAATAAATGTTCACAATCATCTAACGATTTAAAGTTGCAAAACCAAAGAGCTACTCTTAAAGAAAAATAAATGTGTCGACTACAAATCAGCCCCGCCACAACGCGCGGGTAATTCCCACTCGTTGGCTACTATATACTGTATTTTTAAAGTCATTAGATTCTCTAATCTTGGTCTCTTTATATTTGTGGTTAGTATATATTTGTACTCAAGTTTGGATTATGTATTATGTGCATGAAATATTTCAAGTTTTTGCTTTTGTTGATACTTGTGAAGTCCCAATTTAGCTGTTTATTTTTGTCCACGTGTCTTGCACCAAAGTATAAACATGTGTAAATTAAGTTATTATCGATGTTTCCCTAACATGCATCTTTCAATACAATTCTTGCCAGATCTTTCTCTTAAAGAAATAACATATGCAAAAAATTATCCTGCACATACAGCAGTGTGCATTGCAAAAGGATGGGAGTTTTGTAGCTCTAAACAAGCTACAGGTGAACTTTATGCAATTACTATTGTAGTATTGTTGCTTCCGTATTAGTAAAATCTCATTTGTGCAATATTCAATATCTTAATACCCTCTTGGAGGTCAAATTACTGTATGGCAACAACAATAAGTTGAAAAGTTCAAAGACAATTTTTTGTGTTTTCTAATTTATCAAAATTCATAATTGATGTATGTTTTATTTTCAGTTTCACTAAATGTTTTTATATGTTCATCGATACATGTTAAGAATTTTTACAGATGTTGAGTTATCGCATGTTAGAAACGTTTGCAATTACATTTTGATATTTTCACGTTCTATTTTGAACGTTACACGAAAAACGTACCACAATATTGCATATCCTTAATTATCGGCCGTTAGGGAATTTCCGTGCGTGCACGGGTATTCGCCTAGTTACAAAAATAGTTTATCTATCTTTCAATAAAAGATGAGATTTCGAAGTGAATGATTCTAGCTAGTTGAAAAGAAAATTATGATTTTTATAAACATTTAATTTTAAATAAAGTTAATCAAATGATGTGAATCTTTTGTAAAATTATGCAAGATTTTGTAAAATGATGCAAGAGTTTGATGCATTATGTATGCTAAAATCATCCTTTGATCATTAAGCAAGTTTTAGAGATTCACATCCATATCTTAAGTTATTTTCGCTAAATGATAACTATATTTAAAACATGTTTACTTAAAAATTTACTTAATACGCTTTTATATATGTCATTAGCAAAACGTTGAGAAATCGTTCATTAAAACTATAGGTTTTTTGTGTTTATTTTTATTATTAGGAGTGTTGACAACTTCTTATATGCATGTTGTTTCTTAAAAAATAGATGAATATTTTTAATTTAATGGCTACATTGTCATTTTTTAAAAATTGTATCAACACTCTCTACTAAATATTTTTATACGCTTTTTAAACATTTTAAAATTTTCTCTTTAAGTTGAATTATTGTATGTTAAACAAACTATTTTATTTATTTACATTTTGATTACTTTACGTTGTATGCATATATGTTACACAAACAACTTTAAGTGGCCACGCCAACCTCTTGAAAAGGGAGGGCTTTATCTGGTTTGAGTCTGTGTGGTGGTGGGCTCAAACCTCGTGTATTAGTCGGCCAATAGGTCAGAAACCATAGTTACCAAAAAAAAGATTTATGATATTTGCCGCAAATAACTACAAAAGCAGTTTATCCCATTTGAATGAACATGCGTCCATTTGGAAACCTTATTATGATTGTTATCGTTATTATTATTAAACTATAATGACTTAAGTGGCATGGATATTATCATTATCAATTTAATTAAAAGCCAGCGCTCTCCCATTAATGTAGCATTTAATGCGTCGGGTTTCGACCGGGTCGACCCGCCGGAGGTTACCTGAACCCGTCGGAACCTTGATGGTGACCCGGGTCCGTCCCAACCTTATATTTTTTTACCCGGCTTCTCTCTTCAAAACACGTGTGTAGATACGTGTGTTATTCTCTAGAAAACGTATAACCATATCTAATCCTTCTTCTCTCTTCACTTTCATACACCTCTCTCTCACTCTAACGAAATCTACATGCAACCCGGTACGATCAGGTAGGGTAAACCAAATCCACAAGCAGCGGTGATGTTTATGAACAACAAAGAAGATCTTTGGGTTTTCCGCAGAATGGGTTGCATATAAAGACACACCTGTTGCACGGCATAGGAGATGTCAGGGCGTGTGAAAGTCAGGTACTGAAGAGCACCTGCAAGACTGCGGTATAAGGGCAGGAATCACTAACAGGGTCACCATCATAACCGAAGCTTGGACTCATGTCAACAGATATCTACAGGTGTTGCAATGTTGACAATGTGTGCTCGCTCAAGAATTTCCTCTGCAAACTTAGACTGAGACAAAAACAAACCCGAAGACGACCGCTGTGCAGATATACCAAGAAAATAGTTAAGAGATCCAAGGTCAGTCATGGCAAACTCACCGTGAAGCACTGTAATGATACGCTGTAATAATGCTGTAGAAGAGGCCGTAAGAACAATGTCATCCACATATATAATAAAATAAGCAATGATCGGAAACCGCGATGAAATACAAATAGGACCGTCCGTTTTGCTGTGCTGAAAACCGACACGTGTAATGACGCTAGTGAACCGGCTGAAACCACTCTGAGGGGCTAGCAGAAAGCCATACAACAGACCGCTGGATGAATGACCAAACATAGATCAGTGATGAGTACAATCCACAAAAACCAGTGCTGAAGCATAAATCCTACTCAGCATACCTGGCCATGAAGAAAAGCATTCTTCACATCCCTGATGCAATGGCCAAACACGGGAAAAGCAGCAATACTAAAGACGTACGAAACGTAGCGCTTTTGACAACCGACTAAAAGACTCATCACAAGTACAATTACCACAGCTGTTGTCTACACCATTCGCAACCAACCGAGCTTTATACCTACTTAAAGAACCGTCCGCATTATACTTATGCCTGAAAAGCCACATAGAACGAACAACATTTACATTAGTTGGACGAGGCAACAAGGTCCACGTTTCCGTTAGTAAATCAAAGCATTATATTCATCATACAAAGCCATAATCCAATGAGGGTCACGAAGAGCATGTATGTTGAGGAGCGAGGAAATTGGTGAGGTAGTGGAGAAATGACAATTCATACGTTCAAGAGGAGTTTAGATATTCCGTCTTTCCGACGAGTACCATATTGTGAGTTGTTGTAGTGTGTACATGGCTGCGATGGGTTTGGGTGCGGTAGACAGGATGGAGAAGTTGGCAATGGGTTTATGGACGTGTAATGGGATGGGCATGTGGATTTCAGGTGTATGGCTGTTGAGGGTGAGCGCGTGGTTTTGTTGTGGGTATGGTCCGCTAGTATGAATGGTAATGGATTGAAGGGAATATTGTATTGATTGGGCTACGGTTAAGTGGCTGGAAAGGAAGTATGGTAGTGTGCGATTGAGGTCAGAGAGGTGGTGACAAGTGTTCAACAATAGTGCTATGTGTTTGTGTATTTGTAATTTAGGGGGAGGGGAAATGCATAGTGTTTAATCAATGGGTGGGAATGGTATTGTGGAGGTGTAACACAAAAGTCGTATGAAGTGTGTGTTAACTGGAGTCATAGAGCCAAATGGAAATTGCACTATCATCAAAGATGACCGAGACGGGAAATAATGATTTTGTTTGGTAGAGAGGTCAAGGCACCGATACCCGCGGTGTAGACCGGTAGCCAAAAATACACCAGCCGTGGATCGGTTGAATGTTTGTGATCAAAAGACAATGTGAGGAAAGCTAAAGACAGCCAAACACACGTAAGTTGATCATAGGTTGGTGGTATAATGTAAAGCTTAGTAAATTGATTTCCTTAATAATAGCACTAATGGGAAGTAAATATAGAATAAGGGCGGCCATGTGAGGCATCCACGCAATACGAGGGTGGTTATGTGTGACTTGAAAGAGCATGTACGGGTAATGTTGTTAAAGGTAAGTAACATCCGTTCCGATTTCCGCATTATAGTGGGAGGTATTGGGAAAAGAGAAACCGAAACTGGATGCCATGTTAGTCCTGAAAAAGGGTGTGAAAGCGAGTGTTGTCCAAATTCCGCCGCCAATGGTCACACTGCAAAGGCCTAATATCTACAATAAATAGTATGGTTAACAATGCACGAAAAGTAACAAAGGATCCACAAAATCTGATTTATGAAGTAAGGTACACCCAACATAAGTGAATAAATGACCAGAAAAGATAGCATAGTATTTAATACCACATTCACTGATAAAAGGGAATGTCCACAAATCAGATTGAACAATGTCAAACACAACGCAAACAGCGAAACAGAAGCTGTAAAAAAGGAAGCCTTGTATGTTTTACCTAAATTGGACAAAGCACTGACACAAAGCGACAACTTGATTATACAGGAAATAAAATTAGAGGACTCTAAACGACGGCGCACATCGTCACTTGGTGTCAAGTGTCTATTCCACGTAGTAGGACTCAAAGTAATCACGCAAAGGTCGAAGTGGTGGATTGTAGTTGAGTGACATGGTAGAATCGCCGTACTATCACAACGTAGCAGAATCCGACGGGTCTGGTAAGCCTTCACAGAAAAACCATAATCATCGAAATCAACAGACACATTTATTATCATGAGTAAAATGACGAACAAAAATTCAAATATATATTGAAGATATTAGGTGTAAACAAGGACCCCATTTGAAAAAAATGAAGGTGAAGTGGGTTTGTATATCGTGTGCAAAAAGACTAGGGCCGTGTGAGTCACAGATAGGTTGGCCAATGCCAACAATACAGATTTATACATGCTTGGATTGCTAAAGGACGTGAGCATACCTGTGTTCTCGGCAAGGTGAGAGGATGCCCCAGTATCCATATTCCAAGCGGGTTCTTGAAGTGTCATTGTCTGAAATGCATGAGGTAGCATAGTGGCCTGATGTGATGCTTGCGGTGGAGCAATAGGCTTCATATTGGGGCTGCCGAAACCTGGTGGGCCACTCAGCCCGTATTGAAGTTGTTGGGCCGGCTGAAATTGTTGGGCTGACTGAAACTGATGGGCCTGCAAGGGATGTTTGGGCCGGCTGAAAAAGACCGTGAGTGGAGGTCAGGTGGGCTTGGGGTGAAGTGCCCAGTAAGGGTTGTAAAGCTCCTTGCCCAGTAATAAAGAAAAGATAGCCCAAGTTTAGTTGGACACCTATGTAAGGATAGGCTGCACATTAGAGGCCACTAGGGCATTTCCAGAGGGTAGATATTGAGTCTGGACAGTTGCTTTTGTGACCATATTATGGCTTTGGTGTAGTTTACGAGCATTTGGAGGAACAGTAGCAGCCCTACTTTGAGGAGCAGAAACATTCGAAGGTCTTGGTCTAAGATCATTTGCCCCATGCACGAATTTACAACGTGCACCATACGTGCACGAGCCCCGCTGAAAATTCCGACACACATCCAAACCCGAAGTGCTCATAGTACGCATTTTATTAGCATTAGAAGTAGACGCAACGAGCACCGTGGGAGAAGATGAAGTGTTATGAAAACTAGAATTACCATGTGAGGAATTAGACATGTCGCTTTCCTCAAGTAGCATCAAAGACCGCAACTCATCAAACGTGGGTGCTTTTTCGCGAAGACGAATCACACGAGCGGCATCGGGATACTTGCTACGAACCCCATTAATGGCATAGGTTACAAGACTAGTGTCTTTAACCGGGGATTCAAGATTGGCAAGGCGATCGGCTTTTGACTTTAGTTGTTGGAAAAAGTCAGTGATGGATAAGTTGCCAATCGCCATGTTGCGGATCTCATTGTCGAGTTGTGTGATGCGGGCATCCTTATTGTCATGGAAGAGATCTTTCAAACGGTTCCACACTCCATGGGCGGTAGAATCAACATCAACAATCATCTCCACAAGTTTGGGAGAGATGGTCGCATAGATCCACATGACGACAAGAGAGTCGTTGGTGTCATGTAGAGGATCGACCGTGGAGGTGGCTGTCGTTGAGGGGGCGGCAAGATGGTGATGAACTTCATAGGTCTTACAGAAATCTGTGAACAACGATCTCCAGAGTACTAATTTAATTTATCAAGAATCAAGAGGGGTGGGTAAACATGCCTTGATACTTGCAATGGGAATAGGCTTTATCAATTGATTGGCTTGGCGGTGTTGCGTAACTCCTGCCAAGAGGCTATTGCAAAAGGAGAAAACAAGCAGCAAAAAAAAGAAGCAACTGATGATGCTAAAAACATATGTATAGGTTTTTATGAGAGGATCTTTTTGGGAGGCTGTGATACCATATTAGAATTGATTATTCTTCATATCCTCCTATTCATCAGTAGCCATCTTTATATATAGATGAGCCATGAGACTATACAAGGAAAATGACAATCACAATTAATGATACATAAATGCTAATGTCAATCAAGGCAATCACAATTAATGATAATTGCTAATGACAACTAATAAATAATTGGTAATAACAAACAACCCATAAGATTTGCAATATAGTTATTAAACTTTAAGTTACGAATTCTGTTGTATGTATCTCTGTGTTAGTTACTCACACATCCGCTTAACATAAGTAGACTAGTTGTCGTTTCATCTAGTGGATCATTCCACTAGATCAGGACCTTTCGTACATCGCTTGTTAATTCGCAGAGGAGCTTCCATTTTTACATGTAACGTTCTACGATATATATTGCTAAACAAGAGTGCTAACAAATGTTATAACAAATGTATATAAAATAATGTAAGTTTAAGAAAAAATTGAATGCTTTTTTTAAAAACCAATTTTGTAATCACTCAGCGAGCACACGTGCTTTATTAATTACTACATTCATCTCAAAATTATTGTCCACATATAAGAAATACATAGTTACGAAAGCCAAAAAAGACAGTTTTACTTTTTGATAATTAAATATTGTTTTCTTTTATTTTTTAAATATCAATTTGGACTAAAAGTAATATAGTAAACTTAAACAAATCCAATTTTTGATTTTAGTAATGAACAATTATTTTGGAACATATAAAAATGGAAAGATGAACACGAATGTAATAATATGATTTATTTTTAAACAAGTGTGATTATATAACAGAATTACATAAATGATAATCCCCAAACGGGTGTAATATGAGAATACTAAGTATACAAACAACCGAAATAATAAATCAAATTAAACAATGATATAAAACCTAGAAAAACCATCAAAATCGTCTAAACCAAACGGAACCGAATTGGTTCGGTTCGGTTCGATTCTCATTTCATATTTTTTGCAAAATCGATGTTCGGTTTGGTTCGGCTTTAATCTGTTTGGTTCCGTATTGACATAAAGGGAAAGGAGATAATCGTATGTTGAAGAACCCTAGGTCTAGATCCGGCAATATATAGCTTCAATGCTATTTTCACTTCATCCCCTGCACACAACATAAACTAACAAAATATTCACCAAACTTTCTAACTATTAGTAAACGAAAATATTAATCCGTGTACATATCCTAAAATAAGTTTGATACATTCCAACATAAATCTCAGAACTAATACCAACTAAAGTAACAAAACATACAACAAACTTTGTAACTAGTAAATGACAATATTACTCTTTGTACATATCCTGAAATAAGTTTAATACATCTCAACATAAATCTCATTTAGTTGGTAAAATTTCTGATTAACATGCGCTATAAGAAAGTAAACATTTAGTAATAGAGGTTTAAAATTTAACTTTTTAATGACATTATTTAAAAAGTGTGAATAAAAACGCTAAATCTTAAATATTGAGATTTGATGATACTTTCTAAAATTAAATTTTGTCTCAAAAGACAATGCAAAAAGTTTATCCTCACATTTTTTTTTGTCATCATATGTAGAATTTTGCCTATAATTTTACCAACACTTTTTAAGTGTGGTAAGAACATATGAAAAATTTTAGTGGAAATTTTTATGGATCAAGATCCTCTCAAATTAAAGATAACTTGATAGATTATATTAACCAATCACAATTAAGATAAATGTATAAAAGTTTTTCTTTTAGTGAAATTCATGAAGCCCACTTATATTTATCTTAATTGTGATTGGTGAACATGACCTATCAATTTATCTTCAGCCTGAGAAGATCTTCATCCAATTTTTATAGTAGTAGTGACACTTTTTTACTTTTGGTGACACTTCTTAATGTGTCACCAAATACTATTTTTTTCAAGTGACAATAGTTTAACAAGTTTGCTGTTAATATTTCTTTACCATAAAATATCTAAAGAAAATTGCGGTAACAATTTGATGGTTGCTTAAATCTTTTATATAATAAAAGAATTACATCATTTCGGAATTTTCCATTAAATTGAATCATATGAATTAAAAAGTTGGACCAATCACAACGCTTGAGTTTGACACGTCAGCAAAATCATGCGATTTGATTGGTCGATAAAAAGTCAAAATTAGATTCAATTTGGTCAAATAATTATAAATTTCATTTTCCAGCAATTTGTGTATAAAAATTCAATGTGTCAAATTTCTGACAAATAAAAGTTTTGAGAAAAGGGTGTAATTTTGAAAACTTTTGTGTCAAGATGTAAAATTAAAAGCTAGAAAGTTTTCCAATTGCCCATGTTAATTGTGAAAACTTTTGTGGCCACAATAAGAAAAAAAAAGGTTACGAGAAGCTGGTGCTAAAAAGAAAAAAAGAAGACCCTCTAATCCTAAACTCCTAAAGCATTGCTTTCTCAATACCCTAAACAAAATCCACTAAAACCCTAATTTTGAATCCGAAACTGATGTGGAAGAATCTAAGCATTCACATCTCAATTAATAAGAATGGAGAAACCTCAAAATCAAAATAACTTTCTTCTTTTATGTCAGGTACTAAAACTCTTTTTAATTCTTGCTTAAATTCATCTTAATTGATTTGAATTGATTTCTATTAATATTTGATATAACTTATGTTTTCTGTATGCACCAGCTGGACAAATTGAACATGGGAATGACATATATAGATAAATCAATTTTGTGTCTTCGAATAATCTGCTTATCTGCTTATTTTAGTGTAAAAAATAAAGGGCAAATCGCATAAAAAGGTACCCATCTTAGGCTCAATGTCAATTAAAGGTACTCATCTTTTTTTTTCTCAATTTAAGGTATCGATCTTTGTTTTCGTTGCAACGTTAGGCAATTAACAAGTTTTTCGGTTATATTTCTAACGATCGTTATTTTATTATTGCATCGTTAGTCCTTTATATACTATATTTATTTTCTAGATCTGACCCGTCCAAAACGACCCTCTATATCACATTTTCACGACTCGGGTTCTAAAGAGATTTTATGCGAAACGACGTTTCGGACAACTTTTTAGTTTTAACCGAGACCTGAATCTCAACAGAAAATGACCAAAATGCCCTTACGGGATTCTGCTGGAACTTATTATATTTTTAATAAAACGCAGAAATTTGACTTTCGGTTTTGACCCGCTATCATGCGATTTTAAAACTTATACACGTTTTATACACACATTTTTTACACGTTTTTATACACATTTTTTACACGTTTTGATACATAGTTTTATACATGTTTTTATACACACATTTTTATGCACATTTTTATACACACGTTTTTATACACACATTTCTATACACGTTTTTCTACATGCTTTTATCCACGATTTTATACATACATTTTTATACACGTTTTTACAGACACATTTTTATGCATTTTTTTTAAAACGTGGATAAAAATGTGTGTAAAAACGTGTATAAAAATATGTGTATAAAAAAGTAATAAGCTTGCAGATTTGAAAACGTCCGATTTGAGCACTGTCGAGTCCGTTATAGCCTTCCGGCGAAACATGAAAGTTGTTCGGAATGACATTTTACTTTGCCGCGAGGTTTGTTAGTTTTAAAATCGCATGATAGCGGGTCAAAACCGAAAGTCAAATTTCT
Organism: Tanacetum coccineum; assembly: GCA_026074375.1. Taxonomy (NCBI): domain Eukaryota; kingdom Viridiplantae; phylum Streptophyta; class Magnoliopsida; order Asterales; family Asteraceae; genus Tanacetum; species Tanacetum coccineum. Next base: position 56,329 of record BQNB010024827.1, read on the forward strand.
GCGTTTTATTAAAAATATAATAAGTTCCAGCAGAATCCCGTAAGGGCATTTTGGTCATTTTCTGTTGAGATTCAGGTCTCGGTTAAAACTAAAAAGTTGTCCGAAACGTCGTTTCGCATAAAATCTCTTTAGAACCCGAGTCGTGAAAATGTGATATAGAGGGTCGTTTTGGACGGGTCAGATCTAGAAAATAAATATAGTATATAAAGGACTAACGATGCAATAATAAAATAACGATCGTTAGAAATATAACCGAAAAACCTGTTAATTGCCTAACGTTGCAACAAAAACAAAGATCGATACCTTAAATTGAGAAAAAAAAAGATGAGTACCTTTAATTGACATTGAACTTAAGATGGGTACCTTTTTATGCGATTTGCCCAAAAATAAACAGATAAACAATCTTATTTATAAACACTTAAATAAGCAATCCCAAACACCCCTTATAATTCATGAAATTTATTAATACATTAAGCAAGTAACCTTTGAACAGATGCAAAAGGATATATAATAATCGTAAGACACTTATACGATCGTCTTGATGTGTATTTAAACCATTAATTTGATGGAGCAACTACATAGTCTCCACTGTCAAGGGTAGTCAAGATGGTCACTATGTAAGTGACATATCCGACACTGAGGTTACCAAACAGGAGAAGGGTAACACAAGTGATTCGGAGCACGGAAGAAATTCTGGAAAATAAGATCACACGTGTGGAAACTGGAAACTACAATGGTGAGTTCATCTTGATAAGAATTTAAATGGTAACGGTTTAAAGCATTAAAAAGCTTATATGTGTGCAGGAACATGGTTTTGCTGGAGAAATCATGGAACGCAAGTAAAATGTTAAGGTGAGTGGGCATGAATAAAGAAATTGTAGGTGTTTTTAAGATGCAACAACCTGCTGCAAGGATTACTAGAGTTCCCACTATACCCTCCGGCTAAATAGGTTTCCAATAAGGTTTTGCAACCAAACACTAAAAGAGCTTCATCATATGCCCTTTAATGAATTAAATATAAACGGTATTAGTAATGTTAAAATTTTGGTACAAACATGTTTCATTATCTTTTTAGATCTATAGCATTTTGTGTCTCTCAAAAGTTAATTTACAACATGTTGAAATCATACACCTAATTGACCCTAATATACATTTGTTATCGTTTTTCTGTGTGTTGATCTGATGAAATCATACACCTGTAACCCAACGTTTTGTATATAATTGTTGATTAAAAAAGTCAAACCTCATATCACCCACTCGAACAATATCAGAATGGAAGTATCCGTAACTATGGTTAAAAAGAGGAAAATTATTGATCCAAGGTATGATTTTTGTTTTTATTTATTTTTTCGGTTATTCTCCAAAAAATTTAAAGATTAAGGTTGTGTTATGTTTAGATTCACGGACTGTTATTTTGTTAGTCTAAATTTTTTATGAAAAGTTAATGTTTTGGACATGTTATAGCTTAAAGGATAAGGAGTTTTTTTTTTCTTTTGTGATGGAATGAGTATTAATGTTATTGAAATGAGCCTTACCTGCAGAGTCTTAGAGGGAGTCGGGACAGACCAAGGAAGTACCCTACGATATTAGAAGAGGAAAGTAATGGTGGTCAGAGCAGGGTGCTAAAATAAAATGTAGTATGACAGGAAAGTCACCTGTTTCATCTCCATTTTAGTTTTTTGAATCTTAGAAGAGGTACATATCACTAATTCTTACTTATGTTTTCTTTGATTGTTGTCATTTTTTTAGCCGCCAGACATGTGTATCCATCATACACGACTTTAGGCTTATGTAAAACTACACTGTGATTATAAGATTTTGCAAAATCAACTCTAGAACGTCAATTATATAACTTTCGAGCTTTTACCTCCAATGATATGGAATAAGTTTATATTTTACATACATCGTTCCACAAATAGTTAAGTTTTTCTATTGTTTGAAGAAAGAAGTCCCATTTGCTTGGTGAGCTGCTGAACTTGGGACATGGAACTCCCGGTTACTGATGTAATATGGACTAAGTATTGTGTAAAACTACATTGTGATTACAATAGTAATTATGTCCTTAAATGGTGGTGTGCTTGATTTTCTTATTAGAGTAACATTAACATGTTTTATTAATGTTTATACTGTAAATAGCATGAAGATGTTGCAGTTGGTTGTAGAACTCAGTGGTAGGATATTGTTTATCACTTATTTGCTCATTAAGTTAGTTGAACATATTATATGCACTCAAAAGTGATTTTATATGATTTAATTTTGGGATTACTGAAAAAAACTATTTATATGATTTTATCAGGCTATTGTGTTTTGATACTATAAATAAGAAGGTATGAGGGTGTTGGGTATTGCTTACTGAATTTTGTAATTTGATTATTTGTTTAGCTAAATTAGTAGTTTTGAATAAGTAGTTTGTAAGTCAAAAATCAATAAGCAACCCAAACACCCCTTAAATGAGCGTAATCATTTTGGGAGCCAAACACCCATATGGTTTGATATTAATATGGTAAAACAAACATAAGTAGCTTATGACGTGTTTCATAATTTAGGCACAAATAATAAGTTGTTATGCTTTTTATTGCTCATAGATGTAGGTGAATCATCTAAGATTATAAGCATCTTATTCGGCCTTATCAGTTTTTGTTTCTTAATATGTGTTAGCTTATGTGCTTATACACAACTATTTCCAACGTTTTCTGAACATTTTCTATATTCGTCTTTTCTGCTGGTGTGGACATGGTAAGAAGTTTGCTCCCGAGCGGAAGAAGGTTGAAAACAACTTGCAAGGGAATGTTAAGTTTGGTCACATGAACTTTGATGATGAGAAGTTAATTTTAAATTTGGATTCTTATAGTTTAAATTATATAATTTTATATCCTCACCACAAATATCTACTATTGCACCAAGATATTGCTTTATATGATGTGGGATTCCAACCAATCCAATTGATTCACAATATAGCAAAAAAGCGAGGACAACAACCGTCAAAAGTTGTAATTGTTTCATGAGCTTTTTGAGAGATATCACCAAAAGCAATTTAGGAACTGACTAGGTGCTCCTATTAGGAAATCTTATATGAAATGTGCAGGTGCTTGAATGTTACACTTTGATTTGTTACATTCATTTGTTGGGTTGTACCAAAGGTTTATATAAAGACCATTATTAGTTAAAACACGTACTCATGCGCGGTGAAGAAACATTATTCATCATCTGAAAAAAAAAACTCTTAACAAAAATCTGAAACATAATACATAAAAATTAAAACTTATACAAACATGAAAACAAAATTAAAAAACAGTGAAAAACGACTTACACGATTAATTTAGGACAATTGAAGTCATCAACACAAATCCCTTTAAAATTGTAGAAAGAGACAATCTAATAGCCAAGTCTAATAGATCGAACATTAAACCCATAATTGAATCAAAAGCTCTAATAGACATCTTATATTTGACACTCCATCATAATTGAACCAACTGAAAATCGACAATGATAACAAAAACAAAACTAAAACGTAACTAATACAGACAAATAGAAAACAAAAATACAAATAACTTACCAAACAACTATCATCTCTTTTAGCAGATTGAGCAATAAACTTCAAATAGAATTTAAAAATTAATGCGAAAAACAAATAGAAAAAAAAATTTATATAAGAGTCATGCAACTATAATCCTAAGACATATTAAAACATTAGGTGTCATACAATCCTAATCCATTGTCTTCATATGATTTCAATAATATCTCTAAAACTAAATATAAAATATATGTACATTTAAAAACATAATATACTATAAAATAACCATTGCAAAATTATCACTCGATTAAAATTTAATATCTAAACCCCGTGCATGCACGGGTATTAAAACTAGTATGATTAATATGGAACATATTAACAAATGGAAACCGGATATCGAAGCATAAACTCTAGTTAAAAGTTTTACATAATGAATGTAAAGTGAC